>CAOLHI010006211.1:0-60610 GCA_948474755.1 Ctenosaura bakeri
GACTGCTCTTCTTTGCCTGAAGCAAACTGGCAGTTGGAATGGGAGGACGGCCTCCTACTAGTCACTAGGCCGAAGACCATGGAGCTAAGCACGGCTGCTCTTCTTTGCCTCAGAAGCCAGAGCAATGGCAGTTGGAATGGGAGGAAGGCCTCTCACCAGTCCCAAGGCCGAGAGACCATGGAGCTAAGCCTAGCAACTCTTCTTTGCCTCAGAATCCAGAGGAATGGCAGTTGGAATGGGAGGAAGGCCTCTCACCAGTCACTAGGCCAAGAGACCATGGGGCTAAGCAGGGCTGCTCTTCTTTGCCTCAGAAACCAGAGCAATGGCAGTTCGAATGAGAGGAAGGCCTCTCACCAGTTACTAGGCCGAGAGACGATGGAGCTAAGCACGGCTTCTCTTCTTTGCCTCAGAAGCCAGAGCAATGGGAGTTGGAATGGGAGGAAGGCCTCTCACCAGTCACTAGGCTGAGACCATGGAGTTAGGTACGGCTTCTCTTCTTTGCCTCAGAAGCCAGAGCAATGGCAGTTGGAATGGAGAGAGCCTATCTCACCAGTCACTAGGCCAAGACCGTGAGGTGGAAGGGGCTGGCTGCTTCTTTGCCTCAGAAACCAGAGCAATGGCAGTTCGAATTAGAGGAAGGCCTCTCACCAGTTACTAGGCCGAGAGACGATGGAGCTAAGCACGGCTGGAAATTTTTGCCTCAGAAGCAATAGGAATGGCAGTTGGAATGGGAGGAAGGCCTCTCACCACAAGCTTTCTTAGGCCGAAGAGAGACCATGGAACTAAGCATGGCTGCTCTTCTTTGCTTCAGAAGCAAGAGCAATGGCACTTGGAATGGGAGGAAGGTCTCTCTCCAGTCACTAGGCCAAGAGACCATGGAGCTAGGCACGGCTGCTCTTCTTTGCCTCTGAAGCCGGAGCAATGGTAGCTGGAATGGGAGAGCCTCTCACCAGTCACTAGGCTGAGAGACCATGGAGTTAGGTACGGCTTCTCTTCTTTCCCTCAGAAGCAAGAGGAAAGTTGGAATAGGAAGAAAGCCTCTCACCAGTTACTAGGCCGAGACCATGGAGCTAAGCACGGCTGCTCTTCTTTGCCTCAGAAGCCAGAGCAATGGTAGTTGGAATGGGAGGACGGCCTCTCACCAGTCACTAGGCCGAGAGACCATGGAGCAAAGCACGGCTGCTCTTCTTTGCCTCAGAAGCAAGAGCAATGGCAGTTGGAGATAGGGAGGACGGCCTCTCACCAGTCACTAGGCCGAGAGACCATGGAGCTAAGCACGGCTGCTCTTCTTTGCCTCAGAAGCCAGAGCAATGGCAGTTGGAATGGGAGGAAGGCCTCTCACCAGTCCCAAGGCCGAGAGACCATGGAGCGAGGTATGGCTACTCTTCATTCCTCAGAAGCCAGAGCAATGGCAGTTGGAATGAGGAAGGCCTATCACCAGTTACTAGGCCTAGGACCATGGAGTTAAGCACGGCTGCTCTTCTTTGCCTCAGAAGCAAGAGCAATGGCAGTTGGAATGGGAGGACAGGCCTATCTCACCAGTCACTAGGCCGAGAGACCATGGAGCTAAGCACGGCTGCTCTTCTTTGCCTCAGAAGCAAGAGCAATGGCAGTTGGAATGGGAGGAAGGCCTCTCACCAGTCGCTAGGCAAGGACCCATGGAGCTAAACAGGCCTGCTACTTCTTTGCCTCTGAAGCCATAGCAATGGCAGTTGGAATGGGAGGAAGGCCTCTCCTCAGTTACTAGGCCGAGAGACCATGGAGCTAGGCATGGCAACTCTTTTCTCCTCAGAAGCCAGAGCAATGGCACTTGGAGTGGGAGCAAGGCCTCTCTCCAGTCACAGGGCCGGGATACGATAGAACTAAACATGGCTGCTCTCTTTTTGCCTCAGAAGCCAGAGTAATGGCAGTTGGAATGGGAGGTAGGCCTCTTACAAGTCACCAGGCCGAAGGAACCATGGAGCTGGGCACGGCTGCTCTTCTTTGCGTCAGAAGCCAGAGCAATGGCAGTTGGAATGGGAGGAAGGCCTCTCACCAGTCACTAGGCCGAGAGACCATGGAGCTGGGCACGGCTGCTCTTCTTTGCCTCTGAAGCCAGAGGTATGGCAGTTGGAATGGGACGAAGGCCTCTCACCAGTCACTGGGCCGAGAGACCATGGAGCTAAGCATGGCTGCTCTTCTCTGCCTCAGAGGCCAGAGCAATGGCAGCTGGAATGGGAGGAAGGCCTCTCACCAGTTACTAGGCCGAGAGACCATGGAGCTAAGCGTGGCTGCTCTTCTTTGCCTCAGAAACCAGATCAATGGCAGCTCGAATGGGAAAACCTCTCACCAGTCACTAGGACGAGGGACCATGGAGCTAAGCGTGGCTGCTCTTCTTTGCTTCAGAAGCCAGAGCAATGGCACTTGGAATGGGAGGAAGGTCTCTCTCCAGTAGCAGCGAGAGACCATGGAGCTAAGCACGGCTCCTCTTCTTGCTTTAGAACCCAGAGCAATGTCAGTTGGAATAGGAGGAAGGCCTCTAAACAGTCACTGGGCCGAGAGACCATGAAGCTAGGTATGGCTTCTCTTCTTTGCCTCAGGAAGCCAGAGCAATGGCAGTTGGAATGGGAGGAAGGCCTCTCACCAGTCCCAAGGCCGAGACCATGGAGCTAGGTATGGCTACCTTTTTTTGCCTCAGAAGCCAGAGCAATGGCAGTGAAATGGGAGGTTGGCCTCTCACCAGTCACTAGGCCAAGAGACCATGGAGCTAAGCGTGGCTGCTTTGCCTCAGAAGCTCAGAGGAATAGCAGTTGAAATGGGAGGAAGGCCTCTCACCAGTCACTCGGCAGGGAAACGATGGAGCTAAGCATGGCGGCTCTTCTTTGCCTCAGAAGCCAGAGCAATGGCAGCTGGAATGGGAGGAAGGCCTCTCACCAGTCACTAGGCCGAGACCATGGAGCTAAGCGTGGCTGCTCTTCTTTGCCTCAGAAGCCAGATCAATGGCAGCTGGAATGGGAGGAAAACCTCTCACCAGTCACTAGGCCGAGAGACCATGGAGCGAAGCGTGGCTGCTCTCTTTTGCCTCAGAAGCCAGAGGAATAGCAGTCGAAATGGAGGAAGGCCTCTCACCAGTCACTGGGCAGGGAAACGATGGAGCTAAGCATGGCGGCTCTTCTTTGCCTCAGAAGCCAGAGCAATGGCAGCTGGAATGGGAGGAAGGCCTCTCACCAGTCACTGAGCCGGAGCCCATGGAGCTAAGCGTGGCTGCTCTTCTTTGCTTTCAGAAGCAAGAGCAATGGCACTTGGAATGGGAGGAAGGTCTCTCTCCAGTCACGAGGCCAAGATACCATGGAGCTAGGCACGGCTGCTCTTCTTTGCCTCAGAAGCCGGAGCAATGGCAGCTGAATGGAGGAAGGCCTCTCACAGTCACTTGGCCGGGAGACGATGGAACTCAAGGGCTGCTCTTCTTTGCCTCAGAAGTCAGATCAATGGCAATTGGAGTGGGAGGAAGGCCTCTCACCAGTCCCTAGGTCGAGAGACCATGGAGTTAGGTACAGCTTCTCTTCTTTGCCTCAGAAGCCAGAGCAATGGCAGTTGGAATGGGAGGAAGACCTCTCACCAGTCACTAGGCTGAGAGACCATGGAGTTAGGTACGGCTTCTCTTCTTTTTCCCTCAGAAGCAAGAGGAAAGTTGGAATAGGAAGAACGCCTCTCACCAGTTAGGCCGAGAGACCATGGAACTAAGCATGGCTGCTCTTCTTTGCCTCAGAAGCCAGAGCAATGGCAGCTGGAATGGGAGGAAGGCCTCTCACCAGTCACTAGGCCGAGACCATGGAGCTAAGCGTGGCTGCTCTTCTTTGCTTCAGAAGCAAGAGCAATGGCACTTGGAATGGGAGTAAGGTCTCTCTCCAGTCACTAGGCCAAGAGACCATGGAGCTAGGCACGGCTGCTCTTCTTTACCTCAGTAGCCGGAGCTATGGCAGCTGGAATAGGAGGAAGGCCTCTCACCAGTCACTTGGCCGGGAGACGATGGAACTAGAGGGCTGATCTTCTCCTCAGAAGTCAGATCAATGGCAGTTGGAGTGGGAGGAAGGCCTCTCACCAGTCCCTAGACCGAGACCATGGAGTTAGGTACAGCTTCTCTTCTTTGCCACAGAAGCCAGAGCAATGGCAGTTGGAATGGGAGGAAGGCCTCTCACCAGTCACTAGGCTGAGAGACCATGGAGTTAGGTACGGCTTCTCTTCTTTCCCTCAGAAGCAAGAGGAAAGTTGGAATAGGAAGAACGCCTCTCACCAGTTACTAGGCCGAGACCATGGAACTAAGCATGGCTGCTCTTCTTTGCTTCAGAAGCAAGAGCAATGGCACTCGGAATGGGAGGAAGGTCTCTCTCCAGTCACTAGGCCAAGAGACCATGGAGCTAGGCACGGCTGCTCTTCTTTGCCTCTGAAGCCGGAGCAATGGCAGCTGGAATAGGAGGAAGACCTCTCACCAGTCTCTTGGCCGGGAGACCATGGAGCTAAGCTCGGCTGCTCTTCTTTGCCTCAGAAGCCAGATCAATGGCAGTTGGAGTGGGAGGAAGGCCTCTCACCAGTCCCTAGGCCGAGAGACCATGGAGCTAAGCACGGCTGCTCTTCTTTGCCTCAGAAGCCTTAGCAATGGGAGTTGCAGTGGGAGGAAGGCCTTTTACCAGTCACTGGGCCAAAAGACGATGGTGCTAACCATGGCTGCTCTTCTTTCCCTCAGAAGCCGGATCAATAGCAGTTGGAATGGGAGGAAGGCCTCTCACCAGTAACTAGGCTGAGAGACCATGGAGCTAAGCATGGCTGCTCTTCTTTGCCTCAGAAGCCAGAGGAATGGCACTTGGAATGGGAGGAAGGCCTCTCATCAGTTACTAGGCCGAGAGACCATGGAGCTAGGCATGGCAACACTTTTTCGCCTCAGAAGCCAGAGCAATGGCACTTGGAATGGGAGCATGGCCTTTCTCCAGTCACAGGGCCGGGATACGATAGAGCTAAACATGGCTGCTCTCTTTTGCCTCAGAAGCCAGAGCAATGGCAGTTGGAATGGGAGGAAGGCCTCTCACCAGTCACTAGGCCGAGAGACCATGGAGCTGGGCACGGCTGCTCTTCTTTGCCTCTGAAGCCAGAGGTATGGCAGTTGGAATGGGACGAGGGCCTCTCACCAGTCACTGGGCCGAGAGACCATGGAGCTAAGCATGGCTGCTCTTCTCTGCCTCAGAAGCCAGAGCAATGGCAGCTGGAATGGGAGGAAGGTCTCTCACCATTTACTAAGCCGAGAGACCATGGAGCTAAGCGTGGCTGCTCTTCTTTGCCTCAGAAGACAGATCAATGGCAGCTGGAATGGGAGTAAAACCTCTCACCAGTCACTAGGCCGAGAGACCATGGAGCTAAGCGTGGCTGCTCTTCTTTGCTTCAGAAGCCAGAGCAATGGCACTTGGAATGTGAGGAAGGTCTCTCTCCAGTCACTAGGCCGAGAGACCATGGAGCTAAGCACGGCTCCTCTTCTTTGCTTTAGAACCCAGAGCAATGGCAGTTGGAATGGGAGGAAGGCCTCTCACCAGTCCCAAGGCCGAGAGACCATGGAGCTAGGTATGGCTACTCTTCTTTGCCTCAGAAGCCAGAGCAATGGCAGTTGGAATGGGAGGAAGGCCTATCACCAGTTACTAGGCCTAGAGACCATGGAGCTAAGCACGGCTGCTCTTCTTTGCCTCAGAAGCAAGAGCAATGGCAGGTGGAATGGGAGGACGGCCTCTCACCATTTACTAAGCCGAGAGACCATGGAGCTAAGCGTGGCTGCTCTTCTTTGCCTCAGAAGACAGATCAATGGCAGCTGGAATGGGAGTAAAACCTCTCACCAGTCACTAGGCCGAGAGACCATGGAGCTAAGCGTGGCTGCTCTTCTTTGCTTCAGAAGCCAGAGCAATGGCACTTGGAATGTGAGGAAGGTCTCTCTCCAGTCACTAGGCCGAGAGACCATGGAGCTAAGCACGGCTCCTCTTCTTTGCTTTAGAACCCAGAGCAATGGCAGTTGGAATGGGAGGACGGCCTCTCACCAGTCACTAGGCCGAGAGACCATGGAGCTAAGCACGGCTGCTCTTCTTTGCCTCAGAAGCAAGAGCAATGGCAGCTGGAATGGGAGGAAGGCCTCTCACCAGTCACTAGGCCAAGAGACCATGGAGCTAAACAGGCCTGCTCTTCTTTGCCTCTAAAGCCATAGCAATGGCAGTTGGAATGGGAGGAAGGCCTCTCATCAGTTACTAGGCCGAGAGACCATGGAGCTAGGCATGGCAACTCTTTTTTGCACTTGGAATGGGAGCATGGCCTCTCTCCAGTCACCATGAATGCATTCATCTCATGCATCGTCGCATGGGGCATGCGAGTTTTCCAGTGTTAAAAAAGTTGGCAGGTTGCTGTAAAGGGTGTTCTTTGAAGTCTTGTAGTGTGTTCCTTGACTGTGCAATTTGCAAGCAAACCAAGTCCAAGCAGCTGCCAGCACCACGGGTTAGTTCCCGTGTGCCAACTGCTCCATTCCAGTTGGTTCATTGTGACATTGTAGGGCCCCTCAGTAAACAATCACTCGGAGGGGGTAGATATTTCTGTCTCTTCGTAGATGATTTTAGCAGGTACATTTTCTGCTATGTGTTGAAGCAAAAGTCTGATGTGTGTCAAGTCCTCAAGAATTGGTGTTCCCTGATTGAGAGGCAGTTTGGTTGCTCTCTTCAAAAGTTGCAAACTGATAGGGGAGCTGAATTCTTGTCAGAAAACATGCAACAGTGGTTCAAAAAGAAAGGGATCATTCACAGGACAACTGCCAGCTATTCTCCTCACCAAAATGGAGTGGCTGAGCGCAATGCAGGAGTTTACAAACTCTGATGCACAGTCTGCTAACTGATGCAGATCTGCCTCTGAGTTTTTGGGGTGAAGCAGTTCTGACTGCCTGTTACATACACAATAGGCTCTGGAGTAGTGTAATCAATGCAACCCCCTATGAGTATTTGTATAATAAACAGCCTTCCATTGCTCACATGAAGGTGTTTGGGAGTTTTGCCTGGGTGCACATTCCCAAAAGCCAAAGGAAAAAGGAGAGCCAAAATCCCAGCATCTGCGTTTTGTTGGTTATGAGAATTTTTGTAAAGGGTATCGCTTTCATGCTGGTGGTAATTCCTGTGTTGTGTCAAGAAATGCCTCCTTCGAGGAACACGCAAACTGGGCACGTGTTCAATCAGCGTCTGAAATTCTTCTTCCTGTGTCTAGCCAGCCTGCAGCGCAGCCAGCCCAACCCTCAGTCTCCCTCCCAGGCCCTCGAGGGTTAAAACAGAGGAGAGAGACTTGCGAAGGGGGAGAGCTGTAAGCGATGTGGCTGAGTCTAGCACAGGGGAGGGAGAGCGAAAGTATTCAGTTAAAAGGTCACGTAGTGCTGAGGAGGGGGAAGGCACCTCACAGAGTCAACCCGTCCTCAGAAGATCAAAAAGAAAAACAAAAGGCATCCCCCCGCGTCGTTTCCCTGACGCTCAGGCAGTCCGTGTGTGTGCAGCTGTAGCTTCTGAACCGGAAAGTTTTGCTTCTCTTGAAAGATTGCCTGAGCAACAAGCTCAGCCCTGGTGGGATGCCATGCAAAGTGAGATGGATTCAATTGCTCAGCACAATGTGTATTCTCTGTGTAAATTACCCAAAGGTGTGAAACCAATTGACAGTAAATGGGTTTACAAGCTAAAGACCTCTGCTGATGGGCAAGTGAAACATAAAGCGCGTTTGGTCGCGCGTGGATTTTTACAAAGTGATGCCAGTTATGATGAAATCTACAGTCCCACAGCAAAACCGCAGTCTATTAGATTGGTTTTTTCCCTGGCAGCTCAAATGAATGCTGTGCTGACACACTTTGATATTACTACTGCCTATCTCAATGCTGATTTGGAAGAAGAGGTTTATATGCTCCAACCTGATGGGTTTGAAGTTGAAGGAAAAGAGTCTCACGTTTGGAAACTGAAACGTGCTCTTTATGGTCTGAAACAATCAGCCAGGTGTTGGAATGTTTGTTTACACAATGCTCTGCAGGCGTGTGGTTTCAAACAAAGTGTTGCTGATCCCTGTGTATATGTCCGAGGGAAAGGGGAAAGTTTAGAAATTCTCCTTGCCTATGTGGATGATTTGTGTTTAGTTTCTGCTACACAAAATCAAGCACAAGTGTTTGAGAATGAACTGGGAAAAAAGTTCCAAGTCAAAAATCTGGGTCCAGTTCAAAACTTTCTGGGAATTGAAGTACAACAAGTCAAAAATGGTTTTCTGCTGTGTCAGAAACAAAAGATTGTGAAGTTGTTAGAAGAATGCAACATGACTGACTGCAAGGCTGTAAAAACGCCTATGGTACCTGGGTTTATGAAAAACATTGGTGATGAAATGTTTCCTGACATACATCTGTATCAATCTGTCATCGGGAGTCTCTTGTACTTAGCAAGTACCTGCCGCCCTGATATTGCTCTAAGTGTAAACATTTTGGGCAGAGCGTGTGCTAGCCTACCCAGTATCATTGGCAAGGTGTGAAAAGAGTGCTTAGGTACCTGAAAGGTTCTTTGGAGTATTGTTTGTGTATTTTTCCCAAAGAACAGCCTACATTGGTGTGTTACTCTGATAGTGATTTTGCAGAAGATGTGTCAGATCGCAAGAGCACATCTGGTTATGTTATCATTTACAGTGGAGTGGTTATTGATTGGAAAACTAGGAAACAAACATGTTTATCTTTGTCAACAATGGAGGCTGAGTACGTGAGTTTGTCTACACTCTGTACTGAACTAGAGTGGTTCATACAGTTGTTAAAAGATCTGGAAATCCATATTCCACAATCAGTACAAATATATTGTGATTCACAAGCCTGCATTCACATGGCAAGTTCTGACAGAACTTCCTCTTGCTCAAAGCACATTGACATTAAGTTTCATAATGTAAAGTTGTTTTTGCGAGATGGGAAAGGATCTCTCACTTATGTGCCTTCAGAATGTAACTTAGCTGATGTGTTTACTAAACCACTATCTGCTGAGACATTTGGTCAGCTTGTAAGTAAACTGGGATTGACAAAGCTTCCAGTCCAAAGTGGCTAAATATGTGACTAAAATTTGTTCCACAAGGAGTAGGGGAGTGTTGCATTATGTGGATGCATAATGGACTCCTTGCTCCACAAATTTCTCACAGCTCTTGTGTGTGTGTGTGTGAGAACGCAAACTGTTTCGAACTTGTTGTTATGGCTAGCCAGTTCCATGGGAAACTTTTCCTCAGCGTTATCAGCTTGTCGGAACTGGCACACAGCTGCGCCATCATATGTGTTTTTGCTACATGACATGTTATGGCTATGAACTTGTTATTCACGCTTGTTGTCGTGAGGTGAAGGTGCCTAAAGCATGTTTACTGCATATCATATAAACCCCATGCCTTGTGTAAAAGTCTCTCTGTTCTTTTCTCTTTGCACTCTGTTGCTGATCTGCCATGATGTTCGGCAGAATAGATTTTGCTTCTGTAACTTAGGCTGTTTTGAAATTCTTTTTTACTAATAAACGTAGTCAATCTGCTAGTATGACCTCAGCAGTGTTTTGTTACTTGCTACGTGGAGCAGGCATGAAGTCTACAGCAAGCAGGAGTTTTTATTTCTTTTTATCAGCAGGAGTTTCTCGACTCCTGTTTTGCAACACTAAGCACGGCTGCTCTTCTTTGCCTCAGAAGCAAGAGCAATGGCAGTTGGAATGGGAGGAAGGCCTCTCACCAGTCACTAGGCCAAGAGACCATGGAGCTAAACAGGCCTGCTCTTCTTTGCCTCTGAAGCCATAGCAATGGCAGTTGGAATGGGAGGAAGGCCTCTCATCAGTTACTAGGCCGAGAGACCATGGAGCTAGGCATGGCAACTCTTTTTCGCCTCAGAAGCCAGAGCAATGGCACTTGGAATGGGAGCAAGGCCTCTCTCCAGTCACAGGGCCGGGATACGATAGAGCTAAACATGGCTGCTCTCTTTTGCCTCAGAAGCCAGAGTAATGGCAGTTGGAATGGGAGGAAGGCCTCTTACAAGTCACCAGGCCGAGAGACCATGGAGCTGGGCACGGCTGCTCTTCTTTGCCTCAGAAGCCAGAGCAATGGCAGTTGGAATGGGAGGAAGGCCTCTCACCAGTCACTAGGCCGAGAGACCATGGAGCTGGGCACGGCTGCTCTTCTTTGCCTCTGAAGCCAGAGGTATGGCAGTTGGAATGGGACGAAGGCCTCTCACCAGTCACTGGGCCGAGAGACCATGGAGCTAAGCATGGCTGCTCTTCTCTGCCTCAGAGGCCAGAGCAATGACAGCTGGAATGGGAGGAAGGCCTCTCACCAGTTACTAGGCCGAGAGACCATGGAGGTAAGCGTGGCTGCTCTTCTTTGCCTCAGAAGCCAGATCAATGGCAGCTGGAATGGGAGGAAAACCTCTCACCAGGCACTAGGCCGAGTGACCATGGAGCTAAGCGTGGCTGCTCTTCTTTGCTTCAGAAGCCAGAGCAATGGCACTTGGAATGGGAGGAAGGCTCTCTCCAGTCACTAGGCCGAGAGACCATGGAGCTAACCATGGCTGCTCTTCTTTGCTTCAGAAGCAAAAGCAATGGCACTTGGAATGGGAGGAAGGTCTCTATCCAGTCACTAGGCCAAGAGACCATGGAGCTAAGCGTGGCTGCTCTTCTCTGCCTCAGAAGCCAGAGGTATGGCAGTTGGAATGGGAGGAAGGCCTCTCACCAGTCACTAGGCCAAGAGACCATGGAGCTAGGTATGGCTTCTCTTCTTTGCCTCAGAAGCCAGAGGAATGGCAGTTGGAATGGGAGGACGGCCTCTCACCAGTCACTAGGCCGAGAGGCCATGGAGCTAGGCATGGCAACTCTTTTTCGCCTCAGAAGCCAGAGCAATGGCACTTGGAATGGGAGCATGGCCTCTCTCCAGTCACAGGGCCGGGATACGATAGAGCTAAACATGGCTGCTCTCTTTTGCCTCAGAAGCCAGAAACAATGGCAGTTGGAATGGGAGGAAGGCCTCTTACAAGTCACCAGGCCGAGAGACCATGGAGCTGGGCACGGCTGCTCTTCTTTGCCTCAGAAGCCAGAGCAATGGCAGTTGGAATGGGAAAGGGAAAGGGCCCCTCACCAGTCACTAGGCCGAGAGACCATGGAGCTGGGCACGGCTGCTCTTCTTTGCCTCTGAAGCCAGGAAAGGGATGGCAGTTGGAATGGGACGAGGGCCTCTCACCAATATGGGCCGGAACCCCTGGGCTAAGAATGGTTGCTCTTTCTCTGCCTCAGAAGCCAGAGCAATGGCAGCTGGAATGGGAGGAAGGCCTCTCACCATTTACTAGGCCGAGAGACCATGGAGCTAAGCGTGGCTGCTCTTTTTTGCCCCCCGAAGCCAGATCAATGGCAGCTGGAATGGGGAAATAAAACCTCTCACCAGTCACTAGGCCGAGAGACCATGGAGCTAAGCGTGGCTGCTCTTCTTTGCTTCAGAAGCCAGAGCAATGGCACTTGGAAGGGAGGAAGGTCTCTCTCCAGTCACTAGGCCGAGAGACCATGGAGCTAAGCACGGTCCTCTTCTTTGCTTTAGAACCCAGAGCAATGGCAGTTGGAATGGGGGGGAAGGCCTCTCACCAGTCCCAAGGCCGAGAGACCATGGAGCTAAAGGGATGGCTACTCTTCTTTGCCTCAGAAGCCAGAGCAATGGCAGTTGGAATGGGAGGAAGGCCTATCACCATTTACTAGGCCTAGAGACCATGGAGCTAAGCACGGCTGCTCTTCTTTGCCTCAGAAGCAAGAGCAATGGCAGTTGGAATGGGAAGACGGCCTCTCACCAGTCACTAGGCCGAGAGATCATGGAAATAAACAGGCTTTCTCTTCTTTGCCTCAGAAGCAAGAGCAATGGCAGTTGGAATGGGAGGACGGCCTCTCACCAGTCACTAGGCCGGGGACCATGGGGCTAAGCACGGCTGCTCTTCTTTGCCTCAGAAGCAAGAGCAATGGCAGTTGGAATGGGAGGAAGGCCTCTCACCAGTCACTAGGCCAAGAGACCATGGAGCTAAACAGGCCTGCTCTGCTTTGCCTCTGAAGCCATAGCAATGGCAGTTGGAATGGGAGGAAGGTCTCTCATCAGTTACTAGACCGAGAGACAATGGAGCTTGGCATGGAACCCCTTTTTTGGGCCCCAGAAGCCATAGCAATGGCACTTGGAATGGGAGGAAAAGGGCCCCTCTCCAGTCAGAGGGCCGGGGTACGATAGAGCTAAACATGGCTGCTCTCTTTTTTGCCTCAGAAGCCAGAGCAATGGCAGTTGGAATGGGAGGAAGGCCTCTTACAAGTCACTAGGCCGGGGACCATGGAGCTGGGCATGGCTGCTCTTCTCTGCCTCAGAAGCCAGAGCAATGGCAGCTGGAATGGGAGGAAGGCCTCTCACCAGTTACAAGGCCGGGGACCATGGGGGCTAACCCTCGCCCCTTTTCCTCACAAGTCAGATCAATGGCAGCTGGGAAAGGGAGGAAGGCCTCACACCAGTCACTAGGCCGAAAAAGACCTTTGGGGCTAAGCGTGGCTGCTCTTCTTTGCCTCAGAAGCCAGATCAATGGCAGCTGGAATGGGAGGAAAACCTCTCACCAGTCACTAGGCCGGGGACCATGGAGCTAAACGTGGCTGCTCTTCTTTGCCTCAGAAGCCAGAGGAATGGCAGTTGGAATGGGAGGAAGGCCTCTCACCTGTCACTGGGCAGGGAAACGATGGAGCTAAGCATGGCGACTCTTCTTTGCCTCAAGGGAAACCAGAGCAATGGCAGTTGGAATGGGAGGAAGGCCTCTTACCAGTAACTAGGTCGGGATCCCAAAGGACCAAAAACATGGCTGCTCTTTTTGTTTAAAAATCCAGAGCAATGGCAGTTGGAATGGGGGGAAACCTTTTCCCCCAGTCACTGGGCGAGGAAACGATGGAGCTAAGCATGGCTGCTCTTCTTTCCCTCAGAAGCCAGAGCAATGGCATTTCGAATGGGAGGGAGGCCTCTACCAGTCACTGGGCCGGGGACCATGGGGGGTTTAAACAAGGCTGCTTTTCTTTGCCTCAGAAGCCAGAGCAATGGCAGTTGGAATGGGAGTAAGGCCTCTCACCAGTCACTAGGCCGAGAGACCATGGAGCTAAGCGTGGCTGCTCTTCTTTGCCTCAGAAGCCAGAGGAATGGCAGTTGGAATGGGAGGAAGGCCCCTCACCTGTCACTGGGCAGGGAAACGATGGAGCTAAGCATGGCGACTCTTCTTTGCCTCAGAAGCCAGAGCAATGGCAGTTGGAATGGGAGGAAGGCCTCTTACCAGTAACTAGGCCGAGATACAATGGACCAAAGCATGGCTGCTCTTCTTTGTCTAAGAATCCAGAGCAATGGCAGTTGGAATAGGAAGACCTCTCACCAGTCACTGGGCGAGGAAAAGATGGAGCTAAGCATGGCTGCTCTTCTTTCCCTCAGAAGCCAGAGCAATGGCATTTCAATGGGGGGGAGGCCTCTCACCAGTCACTGGGCCGAGAGACCATGGAGCTAAGCAAGGCTGCTTTTTTTTGCCTCAGAAGCCAGAGCAATGGCACTTGGAATAGGAAGGCCTTACCAGTCACTAGGCCAAGAGATCATGGAGCTAAGCAGGCCTGCTCTTCTTTGCCTCAGAAGCCATAGCAATGGCAGTTGGAATGGGGGGTACGGCCTTCACCAGTCACTAGGCCGAGAGGACATGGAGCTAAGTACGACTTCTCTTCTTTGCCTCAGAAGGCAGAGCAATGGCAGTTGGAATGGGAGGAAAGGGCCCTCACCAGTCACTAGGCCGAGAGGACATGGAGCTAAGTACGACTTCTCTTCTTTGCCTCAGAGGCCAGAACAATGGCAGTTGGAATGGGGGGGGAAGGCCCCCTCACCAGTCACTAGGCCGAGAGGACATGGAGCTAAGTACGACTTTTCTTCTTTGCCTCAGAAGCCAGAACAATGGCAGTTGGAATGGGAGGAAGGCTTCTCACCTGTCACCGGCCAGGAGACTATGAAGCTAAGCAGGGCTGCTCTTCTTTGCCCAGAAGCCAGAACAATGGGAGTTGCAATGGGGGGGAAGGCCTCTTACCAGTAACTGGGCCGCAAAACCATGGAGTAGGTACAGCTTCTCTTCTTTGCCTCAGAAGCCAGAGCAATGGCAGTTGGAAAGGGAGGATGGCCTCTCACCAGTCACTAGGCTGGGGACCATGGAGTTAGGTACGGCTTCTCTTCTTTCCCTCAGAAGCAAGAGGAAAGTTGGAATGGGAAAGGGAAAGCCTCTCACCAAATTACTAGGCCGAAACCATGGGGAATAAACATGGCTGCTCTTCTTTGCCTCAGTAGCCAGAGCAATGGCAGTTGGAATGGGAGGAAGGCCTCTCACCAGTTACTAGGCCGAGAGACCATGGAACTAAGCATGGCTGCTCTTCTTTGCTTCAGAAGCCAGAGCAATGGCACTTGGAATGGAAGGAAGGTCTCTCTCCAGTCACTAGGCCGGGGACCATGGAGCTAAGCACGACTCCTCTACTTTGCTTTAGAACCCAGAAAATGGCAGTTGGAATGGGAGGAAGGCCCTTAACAGTCACTGGGCCAAAGACCCCCTTGGGGGACTTAGGTATGGCTTCTCTTCTTTGCCTCAGAAGCCAGAGCAATTGCAGTTGGAATGGGAGGAAGGCCTCTCACCAGTCCCAAGGCCGAGAGACCATGGAGCTAAAGGATGGGGGACTCTTCTTTGCCTCAGAAGCCAGAGCAATGGCAGTTGGAATGGGAGGAAGGCCTTTTCACCAGTTACTAGGCCTAGAGACCATGGAGCTAAGACGGGTGCTCTTCTTTGCCCCCAGAAGCCAGAGCAATTGCAGTTGGAATGGGGGGGAAGGCCTATCACCAGTCACTAGGCCTAGAGCCCCTGGAAACTAAGCACGGCTGCTCTTCTTTGCCTCAGAAGCAAGAAACAATGGCAGTTGGAATGGGGGGACGGCCTCTAAGTTACCCAGGCCGAGAGATCATGGAGCTAAGCCCCGGCTGCCCCTTCTTTGCCTCAGAAGCAAGAGCAATGGCAGTTGGAATGGGAGGAAGGCCTCTCACCAGTCACTAGGCCAAGAGACCATGGAGCTAAACAGGCCTGCCCCTTCTTTGCCTCCCGAAGCCATAGCAATGGCAGTTGGAATGGGGGGAAGGCCTCTCATCAGTTACTAGGCCGAGAGGCCATGGAGCTAGGCATGGCAACTCTTTTTCGCCTCAGAAGCCAGAGCAATGGCACTTGGAATGGGAGCATGGCCTCTCTCCAGTCACAGGGCCGGGAAACGAGAGCTAAACATGGCTGCCCCTCTTATGCCTCAGAAGCCAGAGCAATGGCAGTTGGAATGGGAGGAAGGCCTCTTCCAATCACCAGGCCGAGAGACCATGGAGCTGGGCACGGCTGCTCTTCTTTGCCTCAGAAGCCAGAGCAATGGCAGTTGGAATGGGAGGAAGGCCTCTCACCAGTCACTAGGCCGAGAGACCATGGAGCTGGGCACGGCTGCCTTCTTTGCCCTCTGAAGCCAGAGGTATGGCAGTTGGAAAGGGGCGAGGGCCTCTCACCAGTCACTGGGCCGGGGACCATGGAGCTAAGAAAGGCTGCTCTTCTCTGCCTCAGAAGCCAGAGCAATGGCAGCTGGAATGGGAGGAAGGCCTCTCACCATTTACTAGGCCGGGGACCATGGAGCTAAACGTGGCTGCTCTTCTTTGCCCCCAGAAGCCAGATCAATGGCAGCTGAATGGAAAATAAAACCTCTCACCAGTCACTAGGCCGAAGACCATGGGCTAAGCGTGGCTGCTCTTCTTTGCTTCAGAAGCCAGAGCAATGGCACTTGGAATGGGAGGAAAGGGCTCTCTCCAGTCACTAGGCTGAGAGACCATGGAAACTAAAACAGGCTCCTCTTCTTTGCTTTAGAACCCAGAGCAATGGCAGTTGGAATGGGGGGGAAGGCCTCTCACCAGTCCCAAGGCCGAGAGACCATGGAGCTAGGTATGGCTACTCTTCTTTGCCTCAGAAGCCAGAGCAATGGCAATTGGAATGGGGGGGAAGGCCTATCACCAGTTACTAGGCCTAGAGACCATGGGGGCTAAGCACGGGTGCTTTCTTTGCCTCAGAAGCAAGAGCAATGGCAGTTGGAATGGGAAGACGGCCTCTCACCAGTCACTTTGGCCGAGAGACCATGGAGCTAAACACAGCTGCTCTTCTTTGCCTCAGAAGCAAGAGCAATGGCAGTTGGAATGGGAGGACGGCCTCTCACCAGTCACTAGGCCGGGGACCATGGAGCTAAGCACGGCTGCTCTTCTTTGCCTCAGAAGCAAGAGCAATGGCAGTTGGAATGGGGGGGAAGGCCCTCCCCCAGTCACTAGGCCAAGAGACCATGGAGCTAAACAGGCCTGCTCTGCTTTGCCTCTGAAGCCATAGCAATGGCAATTGGAATGGGGGGAAGGTTTCTCATAGTTACTAGGCCGGGGACAATGGAGTTGGCATGGCAATTTTTTTTTGCCTCAGAAGCCATAGCAATGGCACTTGGAATGGGAAAGGAAAAGGGCCCCTCTCCAAATCAGAGGGCCGGGAACCAAGAGCTAAACATGGCTGCTCTCTTCGCCTCAGAAGCCAGAGCAATGGCAGTTTTGGGAAAAGGAAGGCCTCTTACCAATTTACTAGGCCGAGAGACCATGGAAATGGGCCCTGGCTGCTCTTTCTCTGCCTCAGAAGCCAGAGCAATGGCAGCTGGAATGGGAGGAAGGCCTCTCACCAGTTTCAAGGCCGAGAGACCATGGGGGCTAAGCGTGGCTGCTCTTCTTTGCCTCACAAGTCAGATCAATGGCAGCTGGAATGGGAGGAAGGCCTCACACCAGTCACTAGGCCGGGGACCTTGGAGTAAGCGTGGCTGCTTTTTCTTTGCCTCAGAAGCCAGATCAATGGCAGCGGAATGGGAGGAAAACCTCTCACCAGTCACTCCGGAGACCATGGAGCTAAGCGTGGCTGCTCTTCTTTTCCTCAGAAGCCAGAGGAATGGCAGTTGGAATGGGAGGAAGGCCTCTCACCCCGTCACTGGGCAGGGAAACGATGGAAATAAACATGGCGAAATTTCTTTGCCCCCAGAAGCCAGAGCAATGGCAGTTGGAATGGGGGGAAGGCCTCTTACCAGTAACTAGGCCGAGATACAATGGAACCCAAACCCTGGCTGCTCTTCTTTGTCTAAAAAAATCCAGAGCAATGGCAGTTGGAATGGGGGGAAACCTCTCACCAGTCACTGGGCGAGGAAAAGGGTGGAGCCCGCAGGTTTGGGGCCCTTTTTTCCCCCAGAAGCCAGAGCAATGGCATTTCGAATGGGGGGGAGGCCTTACCAGTCACTGGGGCCGGGGACCATGGAGCTAAGCAAGGCTGCTTTTCTTTGCCTCAGAAGCCAGAACAATGGCAGTTGGAATGGGGGTAAGGCCTCTCACCAGTTCCAGGGGCCCCCGGGGCCATGGAGCTAAGCGTGGCTGCTCTTCTTTGCCTCAGAAGCCAGAGGAATGGCAGTTGGAATGGGAGGAAGGCCTCTCACCTGTCACTGGGCAGGGGAAACGATGGAGGAAAACATGGCGACTCTTCTTTGCCTCAGAAGCCAGAGCAATGGCAGTTGGAATGGGAGGAAGGCCTCTTACCAGTAACTTGGCCGAGAAAAGGACCAAAGCATGGCTGCTCTTCTTTGTCTAAGAATCCAGAGCAATGGCAGTTGGAACAGGGAAAACCTCTCACCAAATCACTGGGCGAGGAAACGATGGAGCTAAGCATGGCTGCTCTTCTTTCCCTCAGAAGCCAGAGCAATGGCATTTTGAAAAGGGAGGGAGGCCTCTCACCAGTCACTGGGCCGGGGACCATGGAAATAAGCAAGGCTGCTTTTCTTTGCCTCAGAAGCCAGAGCAATGGCACTTGGAATGGGAGGAAGGCCTCTCACCAGTCACTAGGCCAAGAGACCATGGGCTAAGCAGGCCTCTTTCTTTGCCTCAGAAGCCATAGCAATGGCAGTTGGAATGGGAGACGGGCCCCTTACCAGTCACTAGGCCGAGAGGACATGGAGCTAAGTACGACTTCTCTTCTTTGCCTCAGAAGGCAGAGCAATGGCAGTTGGAATGGGAGGAAGGCCTCTCACCAGTCACTAGGCCGAAAAGGACATGGAGCTAAGTACGACTTTCTTCTTTGCCTCAGAGGCCAGAAAAAATGGCAGTTTGGGGAATGGGAGGGAAAGGGCCCCTCACCAGTCACTAGGCCAAAAGGACATGGAGCTAAGTACGACTTCTCTTCTTTGCCTCAGAAGCCAGAATAATGGCAGTTGGAATGGGGGGAAGGCTTCTCACCTGTCACCGGCCAGGGGGATTTTTTGAAGCTAAGCAGGGCTGCTCTTCTTTGCCTTAGAAGCCAGAACAATGGGAGTTGCAATGGGAGGAAGGCCCTTACCAAAAACGGGCCGCGAGACCATGGAGCTAGGTACAGCTTCTCTTCTTTGCCTCAGAAGCCAGAGCAATGGCAGTTGGAATGGGAGGATGGCCTCTCACCAGTCACTAGGCTGGGGACCATGGAGTTAAGGGCTTTCTTTTTTCCCCCAGAAGCAAGAGGAAAGTTGGAATGGGAGGAAGCCTCTCACCAGTTACTAGGCCGAGAGACCATGGAACTAAGCATGGCTGCTCTTCTTTGCCCCAAATAGCCAGAGCAATGGCAGTTGGAATGGGAGGAAGGCCTCTCACCAGTTACTAGGCCGAGAGACCATGGAACTTTAAACATGGCTGCTCTTCTTTTCTTTAGAAGCCAGAGCAATGGCACTTGGGAAAGGGAAAGGGAAAGGGCTCTCTCCAGTCACTAGGCCGGGGACCATGGAGCTAAGCACGACTCCTCACTTTGCTTTAGAACCCAGAGAAATGGCAGTTGGAATGGGAGGAAGGCCCTTAACAGTCACTGGGCCGAGAGACCATGGAGCTAGGTATGGCTTTCTTCTTTGCCTCAGAAGCCAGAGCAATTGCAGTTGGAATGGGAGGAAGGCCTTACCAGTCCCAAGGCCGGAAAAAACCATGGAGCTAGGTATGGCACCCTTTTTTTGCCTCAGAAGCCAGAGCAATGGCAGTTGGAATGGGAGGAAGGCCTATCACCAGTTACTAGGCCTAGAAAACCATGGAGCTAAGCACGGCTGCTCTTCTTTCCCTCAGAAGCCAGAGCAATTGCAGTTGGAATGGGGGGAAGGCCTATCACCCTAAAAAGGCCTAGAGACCATGGAGCTAAACACGGCCCGCTCCCTTTGCCTCAGAAGCAAGAGCAATGGCAGTTGGAATGGGAGGACGGCCTCTCACCAGTCACTAGGCCGAGAGATCATGGAGCTAAGCACGGCTGCCTTCTTTGCCTCAGAAGCAAGAGCAATGGCAGTTGGAATGAGAGGAAGGCCTCTCACCAGTCACTAGGGCCCAAAAGACCATGGAGCTAAACAGGCCTGCTCTTCTTTGCCTCTGAAGCCATAGTAATGGCAGTTGGAATGGGAGGAAGGCCTCTCATCAGTTACTAGGCCGAGAGGCCATGGAGCTAGGCATGGCAACTCTTTTTGCCTCAGAAGCCAGAGCAATGGCACGGGGAAAGGGGGGCATGGCCCTCTCCCGTCACAGGGCCGGGAACCGAGAAGCTAAACATGGCTGCTCTCTTTTTTTTCCTCAGAAGCCAGAGCAATGGCAGTTGGAATGGGGGGAAGGCCCCCTTAAAATCACCAGGCCGAGAGACCATGGAGCTGGGCACGGCTGCTCTTCTTTGCCTCAGAAGCCAGAGCAATGGCAGTTGGAATAGGGAAAGGGCCCCTCACCAGTCACTAGGGGAAGACCATGGAGCTGGGCACGGCTGCTCTTCTTTTCCTCTGAAGCCAGAGGTATGGCAGTTGGAATGGGGGGGAGGGCCTCTCACCAGTCACTGGGCCGAGAGACCATGGGGGGTTTAAAAATGGCTGCTCTTCTCTGCCTCAGAAGCCAGAGCAATGGCAGCTGGAATGGGGGGAAGGCCTCTCACCATTTACTAGGCCGAGAGACCATGGAGCTAAGCGTGGCTGCTCTTCTTTGCCTCAGAAGCCAGATCAATGGCAGCTGGAATGGGAAATAAAACCTCTCACCAGTCACTAGGCCGAAAAGACCATGGAGCTAAGCGTGGCTGCTCTTCTTTGCTTTAGAAGCCAGAGCAATGGCACTTGGAATGGGGGGGAAAGGGCTCTCTCCAGTCATAGGCCGAGACCATGGAGCTAAGCACGGCTCCTCTTCTTTGCTTTAAACCCAGAAACAATGGCAGTTGGAATGGGGGGAAGGCTTCTCACCAGTCCCAAGGCCGGGGACCATGGAGCTAAAGGGATGGCTACTCTTCTTTGCCTCAGAAGCCAGAGCAATGGCAGTTGGAATGGGAGGAAGGCCTATCACCAGTTACTAGGCCTAAAACCATGGGCTAAACACGGCTGCTCTTCTTTGCCTGGGGAAGGGGAAAAGCAATGGCAGTTGGAATGGGAAGACGGCCTCTCACCAGTCACTAGGCCGGGGACCATGGAGCTAAGCACGGCTGCTCTTCTTTTCCTCAGAAGCAAGAGCAATGGCAGTTGGAATGGGAGGACGGCCTCTCACCAGTCATAGGCCGAGAGACCATGGGGCTAAGCACGGCTGCTCTTCTTTGCCTCAGAAGCAAGAGCAATGGCAGTTGGAATGGGAAGGAAGGGCCTTCTCACCAGTCACTAGGCCAAGGACCATGGAGCTAAACAGGCCTGCTCTGCTTTGCCTCTGAAGCCATAGCAATGGCAGTTGGAATGGGAGGAAGGTTTTCTCATCAGTTACTAGGCCGGGGAGACAATGGAGCTTGGCATGGCAACTCTTTTTTTCCTCAAAAAAGCCATAGCAATGGCATTGGAATGGGGGAAAAGGGCCCCTCTCCAGTCAGAGGGCCGGGATACGATAGAGCTAAACATGGCTGCTCTCTTTTGCCTCAGAAGCCAGAGCAATGGCAGTTGGAATGGGAGGAAGGCCTCTTAAAAAGTCACTAGGCCGGGGACCATGGAGCTGGGCATGGCTGCTCTTCTCTGCCTCAGAAGCCAGAGCAATGGCAGCTGGAATGGGAAAGGGAAAGGGCCCCTCACCAGTTTCAAGGCCGAGAGACCATGGAGCTAAGCGTGGGGTGCTCTTCTTTGCCTCACAAGTCAGATCAATGGCAGCTGGAATGGGAGGAAGGCCTCACACCAGTCACTAGGCCGAGAGACCTTGGAGCTAAGCGTGGCTGCTTTTTCTTTGCCTCAGAAGCCCCGATCAATGGCAGCTGGAATGGGAGGAAAACCTCTCACCAGTCACTAGGCCGGGGACCATGGAGCTAAGCGTGGCTGCTCTTCTTTGCCCCCAGAAGCCAGAGGAATGGCAGTTGGAATGGGAGGAAGGCCTCTCACCTGTCACTGGGCAGGGAAACGATGGAGCTAAGCATGGCGACTCTTCTTTGCCTCAGAAGCCAGAGCAATGGCAGTTGGAATGGGAGGAAGGCCTCTTACCAGTAACTTGGCCGAATACAAGGGGGCCAAAGCATGGCTGCTCTTCTTTGTCTAAGAATCCAGAGCAATGGCAGTTGGAATGGGAGGAAGCCTCTCACCAGTCACTGGGCGAGGAAACGATGGAGCTAAGCATGGCGGGTTTCTTTCCCTCAGAAGCCAGAGCAATGGCATTTCGAATGGGAGGGAGGCCCTCACCAGTCACTGGGCCGAGAGACCATGGAGCTAAGGGAAAGGTTGGTTTTTTTTTGCCTCAGAAGCCAGAACAATGGCAGTTGGAATGGGAGTAAGGCCTCTCACCAGTCACTAGGCCGAGAGACCATGGAGCTAAGCGTGGCTGCTCTTCTTTGCCTAGAAGCCAAGGAATGGCAGTTGGAATGGGAGGAAGGCCTCTCACCTGTCACTGGGGAAAGGGGAAAAGATGGAGCTAAGCATGGCGACTCTTCTTTTCCTCAGAAGCCAGAGCAATGGCAGTTGGAATGGGAGGAAGGCCTCTTACCAGTAACTAGGCCGAGATACAATGGACCAAAGCATGGCTGCTTTTTCTTTGTCTAAGAATCCAGAGCAATGGCAGTTGGAATGGGAGGAAGACCTCTCACCAGTCACTGGGGAAAGGGAAAAGATGGAGCTAAGCATGGCTGCCTTCTTTCCCTCAGAAGCCAGAGCAATGGCATTTTAAAAGGGGGGGGAGGCCTCTCACCAGTCACTGGGCCGAGAGACCATGGAGCTAAGCAAGGCTGCTTTTTTTTGCCTCAGAAGCCAGAGCAATGGCACTTGGAATGGGGGGAAGGCCTCTCACCAGTCGCTAGGCCAAGAGACCATGGAGCTAAGCATGGCTGCTCTTCTTTGCCTCAGAAGCCAAGCAATGGCAGTTGGAATGGGAGGAAGGCCTCTCACCTGTCACTGGGCAGGGAAACGATGGAGCTAAGCATGGCGACTCTTCTTTGCCTCAGAAGCCAGAGCAATGGCAGTTGGAATGGAGGAAGGCCTCTTACCAGTAACTAGGCCGAGATACAATGGACCAAAGCATGGCTGCTCTTCTTTGTCTAAGAATCCAGAGCAATGGCAGTTGGAATGGGAGGAAGACCTCTCACCAGTCACTGGGCGAGGAAACGATGGAGCTAAGCATGGCTGCTCTTCTTTCCCTCAGAAGCCAGAGCAATGGCATTTCGAATGGGAGGGAGGCCTCTCACCAGTCACTGGGCCGAGACCATGGAGCTAAGCAAGGCTGCTTTTCTTTGCCTCAGAAGCCAGAGCAATGGCACTTGGAATGGGAGGAAGGCCTCTCACCAGTCGCTAGGCCAAGAGACCATGGAGCTAAGCAGGCCTGCTCTTCTTTGCCTCAGAAGCCATAGCAATGGCAGTTGGAATGGGAGTACGGCCTCTCACCAGTCACTAGGCCGAGAGGACATGGAGCTAAGTACGACTTCTCTTCTTTGCCTCAGAAGGCAGAGCAATGGCAGTTGGAATGGGAGGAAGGCCTCTCACCAGTCACTAGGCCGAGAGGACATGGAGCTAAGTACGACTTCTCTTCTTTGCCTCAGAGGCCAGAACAATGGCAGTTGGAATGGGAGGAAGGCCTCTCACCAGTCACTAGGCCGAGAGGACATGGAGCTAAGTACGACTTCTCTTCTTTGCCTCAGAAGCCAGAACAATGGCAGTTGGAATGGGAGGAAGGCTTCTCACCTGTCACCGGCCAGGAGACTATGAAGCTAAGCAGGGCTGCTCTTCTTTGCCTCAGAAGCCAGAACAATGGGAGTTGCAATGGGAGGAAGGCCTCTTACCAGTAACTGGGCCGCGAGACCATGGAGCTAGGTACAGCTTCTCTTCTTTGCCTCAGAAGCCAGAGCAATGGCAGTTGGAATGGGAGGATGGCCTCTCACCAGTCACTAGGCTGAGAGACCATGAGTTAGGTACGGCTTCTCTTCTTTCCCTCAGAAGCAAGAGGAAAGTTGGAATGGGAGGAACGCCTCTCACCAGTTACTAGGCCGAGAGACCATGGAACTAAGCATGGCTGCTCTTCTTTGCTTCAGAAGCCAGAGCAATGGCACTTGGAATGGGAGGAAGGTCTCTCTCCAGTCACTAGGCCGAAGCCATGGAGCTAAGCATGGCTGCTCTTCTTTGCCTCAGAAGCCACAGCAATGGCAGTTGGAATGGGAGGAAGGCCTCTCACCAGTCACTAGGCCGAGAGACCATGGAGCTAAGCATGGCTGCTCTTCTTTGCCTAGAAGCCAGAGCAATGGCAGTTGGAATGGGAGGAAGCCTCTTACCAGTAACTAGGCTAGAGACCATGGAGCTAAGCATGGCTGCTCTTCTTTGCCTCTGAAGCCAGAGCAATGGCAGTTGGAATGGGATAGGCCTCTCACCAGTCACTAGGCCGAGAGACCATGGAGCTAGCATGGCTGCTCTTTTCCTCAGAAGCCAGAGCAATGGCATTGGAATGGGAGAAGGCCTCTCACCAGTCACTGGGCCAGAGACCATGGAGCTAAGCACTGCTGCTCTTCTTTGCCTCAGAAGCCAGAGCAATGGCAGTTGGAATGGGAGGAAGGCCTTCACCAGTCCCTAGGCCGAGACCATGGAGCTAAGCAGGCTGCTCTTCTTTGCCTCAGAAGCCAGAGCAATGGCAGTTGGAATGGGAGGACGGCCTCTCACCAGTCACTAGGCCGAGAGGACATGGAGCTAGGCGACTTTTCTCTTTGCCTCAGAAGGCAGAGCAATGGCAGTTGAATGGGAGGAGGCCTCTCACCAGTCACTAGGCCGAGAGACCATGGAGCTAGAGCGCTCTTTCTTTGCCTCAGAAGCCAGAACAATGGCAGTTGGAATGGGAGGAAGGCCTCTCACCAGTCACTAGGCCGAGAGACATGGAGCTAAGCTGGCTGCTCTTCTTTGCCTCAGAAGCCAGAGGAATGGCAGTTGGAATGGGAGGAAGGCTCTCACCTGTCACTGGGCAGGGAACATGGAGCTAAGCATGGCGCTCTTCTTTGCCTCAGAAGCCAGAGCAATGGCAGTTGGAATGGGAGGAAGGCCTCTTACCAGTAACTGGCCGGAACCATGACTGGACCAAGCTTCTCTTCTTTGCCTCAGAAGCCAGAGCAATGGCAGTTGGAATGGGAGAAGGCCTCTCACCAGTCACTGGCGAGGACCATGGAGCTAAGCACGGCTGCTCTTCTTTCCCTCAGAAGCAAGAGCAATGGCAGTTGGGAAAGGGAGGAGCCTCTCACCAGTCACTGGCCGAGAGACCATGGAGCTAAGCAGGCTGCTCTTCTTTGCCTCAGAAGCCAGAGCAATGGCACTTGGAATGGGAGGAAGGCCTCTCACCAGTCACTAGGCCGAGAGACCATGGAGCTAAGCAGGCCCGCTCTTCTTTGCCTCAGAAGCCAAGCAATGGCAGTTGGAATGGGAGGAGGCCTCTCACCAGTCACTAGGCCGAGAGACATGGAGCTAAGCACGGCTTCTCTTCTTTGCCTCAGAAGCCAGAGAATGGCAGTTGGAATGGGAGGAAGGCCTCTCACCAGTCACTAGGCCGAGACATGGAGCTAAGAGCTCTCTTCTTTGCCTCAGAAGCCAGAAAATGGCAGTTGGAATGGGAAAGGCCTCTCACCAGTCACTAGGCCGAGAGACATGGAGCTAGACGACTTCTCTTTTTCCTCAGAAGCCAGAAAATGGCAGTTGGAATGGGAGAAGGCTTCACAGTCACCGGCCAGAGACTATGAAGCTAAGCAGGGCTGCTCTTCTTTGCCTCAGAAGCCAGAACAATGGGAGTTGCAATGGGAGGAAGGCCTTTACCAGTACTGGCCGGAGACCATGGAGCTAGGTACAGCTTCTCTTCTTTGCCTCAGAAGCCAGAGCAATGGCAGTTGGAATGGGAGGATGGCCTCTCACCAGTCACTAGGCTGAGAGACCATGCAGTTAGGTGGCTTCTCTTCTTTCCCTCAGAAGCAAGAGGAAAGTTGGAATGGGAGGAACGCCTCTCACCAGTTACTAGGCCGAGACCATGGAACTAAGCATGGCTGCTCTTCTTTGCTTCAGAAGCCAGAGCAATGGCACTTGGAATGGGAGGAAGGTCTCTCTCCAGTCACTAGGCCGAGACCCATGGAGCTAAGCATGGCTGCTCTTCTTGCCTCAGAAGCCACAGCAATGGCAGTTGGAATGGGAGGAAGGCCTCTCACCTGTCACTGGGCAGGGAAACGATGGAGCTAAGCATGGCGACTCTTCTTTGCCTCAGAAGCCAGAGCAATGGCAGTTGGAATGGGAGGAAGGCCTCTTACCAGTAACTAGGCCGAGATACAATGGACCAAAGCATGGCTGCTCTTCTTTGTCTAAGAATCCAGAGCAATGGCAGTGGAATGGAGGAAGCCTCTCACCAGTCACTGGGCGAGGAAACGATGGAGCTAAGCATGGCTGCTCTTCTTTCCCTCAGAAGCCAGAGCAATGGCATTTGAATGGGAGGAGGCCTCTCACCAGTCACTGGGCCGAGACCATGGAGCTAGCAAGGCTGCTTTTCTTTGCCTCAGAAGCCAGAGCAATGGCACTTGGAATGGGAGGAAGGCCTCTCACCAGTCGCTAGGCCAAGAGACCATGGAGCTAAGCAGGCCTGCTCTTCTTTGCCTCAGAAGCCATAGCAATGGCAGTTGGAATGGGAGTACGGCCTCTCACCAGTCACTAGGCCGAGAGACATGGAGCTAAGTCGACTTCTCTTCTTTGCCTCAGAAGGCAGAGCAATGGCAGTTGGAATGGGAGGAAGGCCTCTCACCAGTCACTAGGCCGAGAGACATGGAGCTAAGACGACTCTCTTCTTTGCCTCAGAGGCCAGAACAATGGCAGTTGGAATGGGAGGAAGGCCTCTCACCAGTCACTAGGCCGAGGGACATGGAGCTAAGTACGACTTCTCTTCTTTGCCTCAGAAGCCAGAACAATGGCAGTTGGAATGGGAGGAAGGCTCTCACCTGTCACCGGCCAGGAGACTATGAAGCTAAGCAGGGCTGCTCTTCTTTGCCTCAGAAGCCAGAACAATGGGAGTTGCAATGGGAGGAAGGCCTCTTACCAGTAACTGGGCCGGAGACCATGGAGCTAGGTACAGCTTCTCTTCTTTGCCTCAGAAGCCAGAGCAATGGCAGTTGGAATGGGAGGATGGCCTCTCACCAGTCACTAGGCTGAGAGACCATGCAGTTAGGTACGGCTTCTCTTCTTTCCCTCAGAAGCAAGAGGAAAGTTGGAATGGGAGGAACGCCTCTCACCAGTTACTAGGCCGAGACCATGGAACTAAGCATGGCTGCTCTTCTTTGCTTCAGAAGCCAGAGCAATGGCACTTGGAATGGGAGGAAGGTCTCTCTCCAGTCACTAGGCCGAGAGCCCATGGAGCTAAGCATGGCTGCTCTTCTTTGCCTCAGAAGCCACAGCAATGGCAGTTGGAATGGGAGGAAGGCCTCTCACCAGTCACTAGGCCGAGACCATGGAGCTAAGCATGGCTCTCTTCTTTGCCTCAGAAGCCAGAGAAATGACAGTCGTAATGGGAGGAAGTCCTCTCACCAGTAACTAGGCTGAGAGACCATTGAGCTAAGCATGGCTGCTCTTCTTTGCCTCTGAAGCCAGATAAATGGCAGTTGGAATGGGAATTAGGCCTCTCACCAGTCACTAGGCCGAGGACCATGGAGCTAGCATGGCTGCTCTTTTTCCTCAGAAGCCAGATAATGGCAATTGGAATGGGAGAAAGGCCTGTCAGCAGTCACTGGGCCGAGAGACCATGGAGCTAAGCACTGCTGCTCTTCTTTCCTCAGAAGCCAGAGCAATGGCAGTTGGAATGGGAGGAAGGCCTTTCACCAGTCCCTAGGCCGAAGACCATGGAGCTAGCACGGCTGCTCTTCTTTGCCTCAGAAGCAAGAGCAATGGCAGTTGGAATGGGAGGACGGCCTCTCACCAGTCACTAGGCCGAGAGACATGGAGCTAAGCTGGCTCTCTTCTTTGCCTCAGAAGCCAGACAATGGCAGTGGAATGGGAGGAAGCCTCTCACCAGTCACTAGGCCGAGAACCATGGAGCTAAGCGTGGCTCTCTTCTTTGCCTAAGAAGCCAGAGAATGGCAGTTGAAATGGGAGAAGGCCTCTCACCAGTCACTGGCGGGAAACAATGGAGCTAAGCATGGCTGCTCTTCTTTGCCTCAGAAGCCAGAGAATGGCAGCTGGAATAAGAGGAAGGCCTCTCACAGTCACTGGCGGAGACCATGGTGCTAAGCTGGCTGCTCTTCTTTGCCTCGAAGCAAGAGCAATGGCATTGGAATGGGAGGAAGGCTCTCTCCAGTCACTAGGCCAAGAGACCATGGAGCTAGGCAGGCTGCTCTTCTTTGCCTAGAAGCCGAGCAATGGCAGTGGAATGGAGGAAGGCCTCTCACCAGTCACTGGCCGGGAGACGATGGAACTAAGAGGCTGCTCTTCTTTGCCTCAGAAGCCAGACAATGGCAGTTGGAATGGGAGGAAGGCCTCTCACCAGTCCCTAGGCCGAGACCATGGAGTAAGACAGCTCTCTTCTTTGCCTCAGAAGCCAGAGCAATGGCAGTTGGAATGGGAGGAAGGCCTCTCACCAGTCACTAGGCCAGAGACCATGGAGTGGTACGGCTCTCTTCTTTCCCTCAGAAGCAAGAGGAAAGTTGGAATGGAAGAACGCCTCTCACCAGTACTAGGCCGAGACCATGGAACTAAGCAGGCTTCTTTCTTGCCTCAGAAGCAGAGCAATGGCATTGGAATGGAAGGAAGGTCTCTCTCCAGTCACTAGGCGAGGACCATGGAGGTAGGCACGGCTGCTCTTCTTTGCCTCAGAAGCCGAGCAATGGCAGCTGGAATAGGAGGAAGGCCTCTCACCAGTCACTTGGCCGGGAGACATGGAGCTAAGGGCTGCTCTTCTTTGCCTCAGAAGCCAGATCAATGGCAGTTGGAGTGGGAGGAAGGCCTCTCACCAGTCCCTAGGCCAGAGACCATGGAGCTAAGCCGGCTGCTCTTCTTGCCTCAGAAGCCAGAGCAATGGGAGTTGCAGTGGGAGGAAGGCCTTTTACCAGTCACTGGGCCGAAAGACGATGGAGCTAACCATGGCTGCTCTTCTTTCCCTCAGAAGCCGGACAATAGCAGTTGGAATGGGAGGAAGGCCTATAACCAGTAACTAGGCTGAGACCATGGGGCTAAGCAAGGCTGCTCTTCTTTGCCTCAGAAGCCAGAGGAATGGCAGTTGGAATGGGAGGAAGGCCTCTCACCAGTCACTAGGCCGAGAAACCATGGAGCTAAGCATGGCTGCTCTTCTTTTCCTCAGAAGCCAGAGCAATGGCACTTGGAATGGGAGGAAGGCCTCTCACCAGTCACTAGGCCGAGAGCCCATGGAACTAAGCATGGCTGCTCTTCTTTGCCTCAGAAGCAAGAGCAATGGCAGTTGGAATGGGAGGACGGCCTCTCACCAGTCACTAGGCCGAGAGACCATGGAGCTAAGCACGGCTGCTCTTCTTTGCCTCAGAAGCAAGAGCAATGACAGCTGGAATGGGAGGACGGCCTCTCACCAGTCACTAGGCCGAGAGACCATGGAGCTAAGCGTGGCTGCTCTTCTTTGCCTCAGAAGCCAGAGGAATGGCAGTTGGAATGGGAGGAAGGCCTCTCACCAGTCACTAGGCCAAGAGACCATGGAGCTGGGCACGGCTTATCTTCTTTGCCTCTGAAGCCAGAGGTATGGCAGTTGGAATGGGACGAAGGCCTCTCACCAGTCACTGGGCCGAGAGACCATGGAGCTAAGCATGGCTGCTCTTCTCTGCCTCAGAAGCCAGAGCAATGGCAGCTGGAATGGGAGGAAGGCCTCTCACCAGTTAATAGGCCAAGAGACCATGGAGCTAAGCGTGGCTGTTCTTCTTTGCCTCAGAAGCCAGATCAATGGCAGCTGGAATGGGAGGAAAACCTCTCACCAGTCACTAGACCGAGAGACCATGGAGCTAAGCGTGGCTGCTCTTCTTTGCCTAAGAAGGCAGAGGAATGGCAGTTGAAATGGGAGGAAGGCCTCTCACCAGTCACTGGGCAGGGAAACGATGGAGCTAAGCATGGCGGCTCTTCTTTGCCTCAGAAGCCAGAGCAATGGCAGCTGGAATGGGAGGAAGGCCTCTCACCAGTCACTAGGCCGAGAGACCATGGAGCTAAGCGTGGCTGCTCTTCTTTGCTTCAGAAGCAAGAGCAATGGCACTTGGAATGGGAGGAAGGTCTCTCTCCAGTCACTAGGCCAAGAGACCATGGAGCTAGGCACGGCTGCTCTTCTTTGCCTCAGAAGCCGGAGCAATGGCAGCTGGAATAGGAGGAAGGCCTCTCACCAGTCACTTGGCCGGGAGACGATGGAACTAAGAAGGGCTGCTCTTCTTTGCCTCAGAAGCCAGATCAATGGCAGTTGGAGTGGGAGGAAGGCCTCTCACCAGTCCCTAGGCCCAGAGAGCATGGAGCTAAGCACGGCTGCTCTTCTTTGCCTCAGAAGCCAGAGCAATGGGAGTTGCAGTGGGAGGAAGGCCTTTTACCAGTCACTGGGCCGAAAGACGATGGAGCTAACCATGGCTGCTCTTCTTTCCCTCAGAAGCCGGATCAATAGCAGTTGGAATAGGAGGAAGCCCTATAACCAGTAACTAGGCTGAGAGACCATGGAGCTAAGCATCGCTGCTCTTCTTTGCCTCAGAAGCCAGAGGAATGGCAGTTCGAATGGGAGGAAGGCCTCTCACCAGTCACTAGGCCGAGAAACCATGGAGCTAAGCATGGCTGCTCTTCTTTGCCTCGGAAGCCAGAGCAATGGCAGTTGGAATGGGAGGATGGCCTCTCACCAGTCACTAGGCTAAGAGACCATGGAGTTATGTACGGCTTCTCTTCTTTCCCTCAGAAGCAAGAGGAAAGTTGGAATGGGAGGAACGCCTCTCACCAGTTACTAGACGGAGAGACCATGGAACTAAGCATGGCTGCTCTTCTTTGCTTCAGATGCCAGAGCAATGGCACTTGGAATGGGAGGAAGGTCTCTCTCCAGTCACTAAGCCGAGAGACCATGGAGCTAAGCATGTCTGCTTTTCTTTGCCTCAGAAGCCAAAGCAATGGCAGTTGGAATGGGAGGAAGGCCTCTCACCAGTCTCTAGGCCGAGAGACCATGGAGCTAGGCATGGCAACTCTTTTTTGCCTCAAAAGCCAGAGCAATGTCACTTGGAATGGGAGGAAGGCCTCTCTCCAGTCACTGGGCCGGGATACGATAGAGCTAAACATGGCTGCTCTCTTTTGCCTCAGAAGCCAGAGCAATGGCAGTTGGAATGGGAGGAAGGCCTCTTACAAGTCACCAGGCCGAGAGACCATGGAGCTGGGCACGGCTGCTCTTCTTTGCCTCAGAAGCCAGAGCAATGGCAGTTGGAATGGGAGGAAGGCCTCTCACCAGTCACTAGGCCGAGAGACCATGGAGCTGGGCACGGCTGCTCTTCTTTGCCTCTGAAGCCAGAGGTATGGCAGTTGGAATGGGACGAAGGCTTCTCACCAGTCACTGGGCCGAGAGACCATGGAGCTAAGCATGGCTGCTCTTCTCTGCCTCAGAAGCCAGAGCAATGGCAGCTGGAATGGGAGGAAGGCCTCTCACCAGTTACTAGGCCGAGAGACCATGGAGCTAAGCGTGGCTGTTCTTCTTTGCCTCAGAAGCCAGATCAATGGCAGCTGGAATGGGAGGAAAACCTCTCACCAGTCACTAGGCCGAGAGACCATGGAGCTAAGCGTGGCTGCTCTTCTTTGCCTAGAAGCCAGAGCAATGGCAGTTGAAATGGGAGGAAGGCCTCTCCCAGTCACTGGGCAGGGAACCATGGAGCTAAGCATGGCGGCTCTTCTTTGCCTCAGAAGCCAGAGCAATGGCAGCTTTGGGAAATTTGGGGGAAGGCCTCTCACTAGTCCCAGGCCGAGAGACCATGGAGCTAGGTATGGGCTCTCTTCTTTGCCTCAGAAGCCAGAGCAATGGCAGTTGGAATGGGAGGAAGGCCTATCACCAGTTACTAGGCCTAGAGACCATGGAGCTAAGCACGGCTGCTCTTCTTTGCCTCAGAAGCAAGAGCAATGGCAGTTGGAATGGGAGGAAGGCCTCTCACCAGTCACTAGGCCGAGAGACCATGGAGCTAAGCACGGCTGCTCTTCTTTGCCTCAGAAGCAAGAGCAATGGCAGTTGGAATGGGAGGAAAGGCCTCTCACCAGTCACTAGGCCGAGAGACCATGGAGTAGCATGGCTGCTCTTCTTTGCCTCAGAAGCCAGAGCAATGGCAGTTGGAATGGGAGGAAGGCCTCTCACCAGTCTCTAGGCCGAGAGACCATGGAGCTAGGCATGGCACTCTTTTTTGCCTCAGAAGCCAGAGCAATGGCACTTGGAATGGGAGGAAGGCCTCTCACCAGTCACTAGGGGCCGAGGAACCATGGAGCTAAACTGGCTGCTTCTTCTTGCCTCAGAAGCCAGAGCAATGGCAGTTGGAATGAGAGGAAGGCCTCTTACAAGTCACCAGGCCGAGAACCATGGAGCTAAGCATGGCTGCTCTTCTTTGCCTCAGAAGCCAGAGCAATGGCAGTTGGAATGGGAGGAAGGCCTCTCACCAGTCACTAGGCCAAGAGACCATGGAGCTGGGCACGGCTTCTCTTCTTTGCCTCTGAAGCCAGAGGTATGGCAGTTGGAATGGGACGAAGGCCTCTCACCAGTCACTGGGCCGAGAGACCATGGAGCTAAGCATGGCTGCTCTTCTTCTGCCTCAGAAGCCAGAGCAATGGCAGCTGGAATGGGAGGAAGGCCTCTACCAGTTACTAGGCCGAAGACCATGGAGCTAAGCGTGGCTGTTCTTCTTTCCTCAGAAGCCAGATCAATGGCAGCTGGAATGGGAGGAAGCCTCTACCAGTCACTAGACCGAGAGACCATGGAGCTAAGCGTGGCTGCTCTTCTTTGCCTAAGAAGGCAGAGGAATGGCAGTTGAAATGGGAGGAAGGCCTCTCACCAGTCACTGGGCAGGGAAACGATGGAGCTAAGCATGGCGGCTCTTCTTTGCCTCAGAAGCCAGAGCAATGGCAGCTGGAATGGGAGGAAGGCCTCTCACCAGTCACTAGGCCAGAGACCATGGAGCTAAGCGTGGCTGCTCTTCTTTGCTCAGAAGCAAGAGTGGCACTTGGAATGGGAGGAAGGTCTCTCTCCAGTCACTAGGCCAAGAGACCATGGAGCTAGGCATGGCTGCTCTTCTTTGCCTCAGAAGCCGGAGCAATGGCAGCTGGAATAGGAGGAAGGCCTCTCACCAGTCACTTGGCCGGGAGACGATGGAACTAAGAAGGGCTGCTCTTCTTTGCCTCAGAAGCCAGATCAATGGCAGTTGGAGTGGGAGGAAGGCCTCTCACCAGTCCCTAGGCCCAGAGAGCATGGAGCTAAGCACGGCTGCTCTTCTTTGCCTCAGAAGCCAGAGCAATGGGAGTTGCAGTGGGAGGAAGGCCTTTTACCAGTCACTGGGCCGAAAACGATGGAGCTAACCATGGCTGCTCTCTTTCCCTCAGAAGCCGGATCAATAGCAGTTGGAATAGGAGGAAGCCCTATAACCAGTAACTAGGCTGAGAGACCATGGAGCTAAGCATCGCTGCTCTTCTTTGCCTCAGAAGCCAGAGGAATGGCAGTTGGAATGGGAGGAAGGCCTCTCACCAGTCACTAGGCCGAGAAACCATGGAGCTAAGCATGGCTGCTCTTCTTTGCCTCGGAAGCCAGAGCAATGGCAGTTGGAATGGGAGGATGGCCTCTCACCAGTCACTAGGCTAAGAGACCATGGAGTTAGGTACGGCTTCTCTTCTTTCCCTCAGAAGCAAGAGGAAAGTTGGAATGGGAGGAACGCCTCTCACCAGTTACTAGACGGAGAGACCATGGAACTAAGCATGGCTGCTCTTCTTTGCTTCAGATGCCAGAGCAATGGCACTTGGAATGGGAGGAAGGTCTCTCTCCAGTCACTAAGCCGAGAGACCATGGAGCTAAGCATGTCTGCTTTTCTTTGCCTCAGAAGCCAAAGCAATGGCAGTTGGAATGGGAGGAAGGCCTCTCACCAGTCTCTAGGCCGAGGACCATGGAGCTAGGCATGGCAACTCTTTTTTGCCTCAAAAGCCAGAGCAATGTCACTTGGAATGGGAGGAAGGCCCTCTCCAGTCACTGGGCCGGGATACGATAGAGCTAAACATGGCTGCTCTCTTTTGCCTCAGAAGCCAGAGCAATGGCAGTTGGAATGGGAGGAAGGCCTCTTACAAGTCACGAGGCCGAGAGACCATGGAGCTGGGCACGGCTGCTCTTCTTTGCCTCAGAAGCCAGAGCAATGGCAGTTGGAATGGGAGGAAGGCCTCTCACCAGTCACTAGGCCGGGGACCATGGAGCTGGGCACGGCTGCTCTTCTTTGCCTCTGAAGCCAGAGGTATGGCAGTTGGAATGGGACGAAGGCCTCTCACCAGTCACTGGGCCGAGAGACCATGGAGCTAAGCATGGCTGCTCTTCTCTGCCTCAGAAGCCAGAGCAATGGCAGCTGGAATGGGAGGAAGGCCTCTCACCAGTTACTAGGCCGAAGACATGGAGCTAAGCGTGGCTGTTCTTTTTTGCCTCAGAAGCCAGATCAATGGCAGCTGGAATGGGAGGAAAACCTCTCACCAGTCACTAGGCCGAGACCATGGAGCTAAGCGTGGCTGCTCTTCTTTGCCTAAGAAGGCAGAGGAATGGCAGTTGAAATGGGAGGAAGGCCTCTCCCCAGTCACTGGGTAGGGTAACGATGGAGCTAAGCATGGCGGCTCTTCTTTGCCTCAGAAGCCAGAGCAATGGCAGCTGGAATGGGAGGAAGGCCTCTCACTAGTCCCAAGGCCGAGAGACCATGGAGCTAGGCATGGCAACTCTTTTTTGCTTCAGAAGCAAGAGCATGCCATGCCATGCCTAGCTCCATGGTCTCTCGGCCTAGTAAGTGATGAGAGGCCTTCCTCACATTCCAACTGCCATTGCTATGGCTTCAGAGGCAAAGAAGAGCAGGCCTGTTTAGCTCCATGGTCTCTTGGCCTAGTGACTGGTGAGAGGCCTTCCTCCCATTCCAACTGCCATTGCTCTTGCTTCTGAGGCAAAGAAGAGCAGCCGTGCTTAGCTCCATGGTCTCTCGGCCTAGTGACTGGTGAGAGGCCGTCCTCCCATTCCAACTGCCATTGCTCTTGCTTCTGAGGCAAAGAAGAGCAGCCGTGTTTAGCTTCATGGTCTCTCGGCCTAGTGACTGGTGAGAGGCCGTCCTCCCATTCCAACTGCCATTGCTCTGGCTTCTGAGGCAAAGAAGAGTAGCCGTGCTTAGCTCCATGGTCTCTAGGCCTAGGGACTGGTGAAAGGCCTTCCTCCCATTCCAACTGCCATTGCTCTGGCTTCTGAGGCAAAGAAGAGCAGCCGTGCTTAGCTCCATGGTCTCTCGGCCTAGTGACTGGTGAGAGGCCTTCCTCCCATTCCAGTTGCCATTGCTCTGGCTTCTGAGGCAAAGCAGAGCAGCCGTGCTTAGCTCCATGGTCTCTCGGCCTGAGTGACTGGGAAGAGGCCTTCCTCCATTCCAACTGCCATTGCTCTGGCTTCTAAGCAAAGAAGAGCAGCCACGCTTAGCTCCATGGTCTCTCGGCCTAGTGACTGGTGAGAGGCCTTACTCCCATTCCAACTGCCATTGATCTGGCTTCTGAGGCAAAGAAGAGCAGCCATGCTTAGCTCCATGGTCTCTCGGCCTAGTTACTGGTGAGAGGCCTTCCTCCCATTCACTGCCATTGCTCTGGCTTCTGAGGCAAAGAAGAGCAGCCATGCTTAGCTCCATGGTCTCGGCCTAGTGACTGGTGAGAGGCCTTCCTCCCATTCCAACTGCCATTGCTCTGGCTTCTGAGGCAAAGAAGAGCAGCCATGCCTTAGCTCCATGGTCTCTCGGCCTAGGACTGGTGAGAGGCCTTCCTCCCATTCCAACTGCCATTGCTCTGGCTTCTGAAGCAAAGAAGAGCAGCCGTGCTTAGCTCCATGGTCTCTCGGCCTGTGACTGTAGAGGCCTTCCTCCCATTCCAACTGCCATTGCTCTGGCTTCTAAAGCAAAGAAGAGCAGCCATGCTTAGCTCCATGGTCTCTCAGCCTAGTGACTGGTGAGATGCCTAACTCCCATTACAACTGCCATTTATCTGGCTTCTGAGGCAAAGAAGAGCAGCCATGCTTAGCTCAATGGTCTCTCAGCCTAGTTACTAGTGAGAGGACTTCCTCCCGTTACGACTGCCATTTCTCTGGTTTCTGAGGCAAAGAAGAGCAGCCATGCTTAGCTCCATGGTGTCTCGGCCTAGTGACTGGTGAGAGGCCTTCCTCCCATTCCAACTGCCATTGCTGTGGCTTCTGAGGCAAAGAAGAGCAGCCATGCTTAGCTCCATGGTCTCTCGGCCTAGAGACTGTTAAGAGACCTTTCTCCCATTCCAACTGCCATTGCTCTGGGTTCTAAAGCAAAGAAGAGGAGCCGTGCTTAGCTCCATGGTCTCTCGGCCTAGTGACTGGAGAGAGACCTTCCTCCCATTCCAAGTGCCATTGCTCTGGCTTCTGAAGCAAAGAAGAGCAGCCACGCTTAGCTCCATGGTCTCTCGGCCTAGTGACGGGTGAGAGGTTTTACTCCCATTCCAGCTGCCATTGATCTGGCTTCTGAGGCAAAGAAGAGCAGCCACGCTTAGCTCCATGGTCTCTCGGCCTAGTAAATGGTGAGACGCCTTCCTCCCATTCCAGCTGCCATTGCTCTGGCTTCTGAGGCAGAGAAGAGCAGCCATGCTTAGCTCCATGGTCTCTCGGCCCAGTGACTGGTGAGAGGCCCTCGTCCCATTCCAACTGCCATTGCTCTGGCTTCTGAGGCAAAGAAGAGCAGCCGTGCCCAGCTCCATGGTCCTCGGCCTGGTGACTTGTAAGAGGCCTTCCTCCCATTCCAACTGCCATTGCTCTGGCTTCTGAGGCAAAGAGAGCAGCCATGTTCAGCTCTATCGATCCCGGCCCTGTGACTGGAGAGAGGCCATGCTCCCATTCCAAGTGCCATTGCTCTGGCTTCTGAGGCGAAAAAGAGTTGCCATGCCTAGCTCCACGGTCTCGGCCTAGTAACTGATGAGAGGCCTTCCTCCCATTCCAACTGCCATTGCTATGGCTTCAGAGGCAAAGAAGAGCAGGCCTGTTTAGCTCCATGGTCTCTTGGCCTAGTGACTGGTGAGAGGCCTTCCTCCCATTCCAACTGCCATTGCTCTTGCTTCTGAGGCAAAGAAGAGCAGCCGTGCTTAGCTCCATGGTCTCTCGGCCTAGTGACTGGTGAGAGGCCGTCCTCCCATTCCAACTGCCATTGTTCTTGCTTCTGAGGCAAAGAAGAGCAGCCGTGCTTAGCTCCATGGTCTCTAGGCCTAGTAACTGGTGATAGGCCTTCCTCCCATTCCAACTGCCATTGCTCTGGCTTCTGAGGCAAAGAAGAGCAGCCGTGCTTAGCTCCATGGTCTCTAGGCCTAGTAACTGGTGATAGGCCTTCCTCCCATTCCAACTGCCATTGCTCTGTCTTCTGAGACAAAGAAGAGTAGCCATACCTAGCTCCATGGTCTCTCGGCCTTGGGACTGGTGAGAGGCCTTCCTCCCATTCCAACTGCCATTGCTCTGGCTTCTGAGGCAAAGAAGAGAAGCCATACCTAGCTCCACGGTCTCTCGGCCCAGTGACTGTTAAGAGGCCTTCCTCCCATTCCAACTGCCATTGCTCTGGGTTCTAAAGCAAAGAAGAGGAGCCGTGCTTAGCTCCATGGTCTCTCGGCCTAGTGACTGGAGAGAGACCTTCCTCCCATTCCAAGTGCCATTGCTCTGGCGTCTGAAGCAAAGAAGAGCAGCCATGGTTAGCTCCATGGTCTCTCGGCCTAGTGACTGGTGAGAGGTTTTCCTCCCATTCCAGCTGCCATTGATCTGGCTTCTGAGGCAAAGAAGAACAGCCACGCTTAGCTCCATGGTCTCTCGGCCTAGTAACTGGTGAGAGGCCTTCCTCCCATTCCAGCTGCCATTGCTCTGGCTTCTGAGGCAGAGAAGAGCAGCCATGCTTAGCTCCATGGTCTCTCGGCCCAGTGACTGGTGAGAGGCCTTCGTCCCATTCCAACTGCCATACCTCTGGCTTCAGAGGCAAAGAAGAGCAGCCGTGCCCAGCTCCATGGTCTCTCGGCCTAGTGACTGGTGAGAGGCCTTCCTCCCATTCCAACTGCCATTGCTCTGGCTTCTGAGGCAAAGAAGAGCAGCCGTGCCCAGCTCCATGGTCTCTCGGCCTGGTGACTTGTAAGAGGCCTTCCTCCCATTCCAACTGCCATTGCTCTGGCTTCTGAGGCAAAAGAGAGCAGCCATGTTTAGCTCTATCGTATCCCGGCCCAGTGACTGGAGAGAGGCCTTCCTCCCATTCCAAGTGACATTGCTCTGGTTTTTGAGGCAAAAAAGAGTTGCCATACCTAGCTCCATGGTCTCTCGGCCTAGAGACTGGTGAGAGGCCTTCCTCCCATTCAAACTGCCATTGCTTTGGCTTCTGAGGCAAAGAAAAGCAGACATGCTTAGCTCCATGGTCTCTCGGCTTAGTGACTGGAGAGAGACCTTCCTCCCATTCCAAGTGCCATTGCTCTGGCATCTGAAGCAAAGAAGAGCAGCCATGCTTAGTTCCATGGTCTCTCCGTCTAGTAACTGGTGAGAGGCGTTCCTCCCATTCCAACTTTCCTCTTGCTTCTGAGGGAAAGAAGAGAAGCCGTACCTAACTCCATGGTCTCTTAGCCTAGTGACTGGTGAGAGGCCATCCTCCCATTCCAACTGCCATTGCTCTGGCTTCCGAGGCAAAGAAGAGCAGCCATGCTTAGCTCCATGGTTTCTCGGCCTAGTGACTGGTGAGAGGCCTTCCTCCCATTCCAACTGCCATTCCTCTGGCTTCTGAGGCAAAGAAGAGCAGCGATGCTTAGCTCCATGGTCTCTCAGCCTAGTTACTGGTTATAGGGCTTCCTCCTATTCCAACTGCTATTGATCCGGCTTCTGAGGGAAAGAAGAGCAGCCATGGTTAGCTCCATCGTCTTTCGGCCCAGTGACTGGTAAAAGGCCTTCCTCCCACTGCAACTCCCATTGCTCTGGCTTCTGAGGCAAAGAAGAGCAGCCGTGCTTAGCTCCATGCTCTCTGGGCCTAGGGACTGGTGAGAGGCCTTCCTCCCACTCCAACTGCCATTGATCTGGCTTCTGAGGCAAAGAAGAGCAGCCCTTCTTAGTTCCATCGTCTCCCGGCCAAGTGACTGGTGAGAGGCCTTCCTCCTATTCCAGCTGCCATTGCTCCGGCTTCTGAGGCAAAGAAGAGCAGCCGTGCCTAGCTCCATGGTCTCTTGGCCTAGTGACTGGAGAGAGACCTTCCTCCCATTCCAAGTGCCATTGCTCTTGCTTCTGAAGCAAAGAAGAGCAGCCACGCTTAGCTCCATGGTCTCTCGGCCTAGTGACTGGTGAGAGGCCTTCCTCCCATTCCAGCTGCCATTGCTCTGGCTTCTGAGGCAAAGAAGAGCCGCCATGCTTAGCTCCATCGTTTCCCTGCCCAGTGACTGGTGAGAGGCCTTCCTCCCATTTCAACTGCCATTCCTCTGCCTTCTTAGGCAAAGAAGAGCAGCCACGCTTAGCTCCATGGTCTCTCGGCCTAGTAACTGGTGAGAGGCGTTCTTCCTATTCCAACTTTCCTCTTGCTTCTGAGGGAAAGAAGAGAAGCCGTACCTAACTCCATGGTCTCTCAGCCTAGTGACTGGTGAGAGGCCTTCCTCCCATTCCAACTGCCATTGCTCTGGCTTCTGAGGCAAAGAAGAGAAGCTGTACCTAACTCCATGGTCTCTCGGCCTAGGGACTGGTGAGAGGCCTTCCTCCCACTCCAACTGCCATTGATCTGACTTCTGAGGCAAAGAAGAGCAGCCCTTCTTAGTTCCATCGTCTCCCGGCCAAGTGACTGGTGAGAGGCCTTCCTCCTATTCCAGCTGCCATTGCTGTGGCTTCTGAGGCAAAGAAGAGCAGCCACGCTTAGCTCCATGCTTTCTCGGCCTAGTGACTGGTGAGAGGCCTTCCTCCCATTCCAACTGCAATTCCTCTGGCTTCTGAGGGAAAGAAGAGCAGCCATGGTTAGCTCCATCGTCTTTCGGCCCAGTGACTGGTAAAAGGCCTTCATCCCACTGCAACTCCCATTGCTCTGGCTTCTGAGGCAAAGAAGAGCAGCCGTGCTTAGCTCCATGGTCTCTCGGCCTAGGGAGGGCAACTGGAGAGGCCTTCCTCCCACTCCAACTGCCATTGATCTGGCTTCTGAGGCAAAGAAGAGCAGCCCTTCTTAGTTCCATAGTCTCCCGGCCAAGTGACTGGTGAGAGGTCTTCCTCCTATTCCAGCTGCCATTGCTCCGGCTTCTGAGGCAAAGAAGAGCAGCCGTGCCTAGCTCCATGGTCTCTTGGCCTAGTGACTGGAGAGAGAACTTCCTCCATCTCAAGTGCCATTGCTCTTGCTTCTGAAGCAAGAAGAGCAGCCATGCTTAGTTCCATGGTCTCGGCCTAGTAACTGGTGAGAGGCGTTCTTCCTGATCCAACTTTCCTCTTGCTTCTGAGGGAAAGAAGAGAAGCCGTACCTAACTCCATCGTCTCTCAGCCTAGTGACTGGTGAGAGGCCATCCTCCCATTCCAACTGCCATTGCTCTGGATTCTGAGGCAAAGAAAGAGAAGCTGTACCTAGCTCCATGGTCTGCTGCCCTGTTACTGGTAAGAGGCCTTCCTCCCATTGCAACTCCCATTGTTCTGGCTTCTGAGGCAAAGAAGAGCAGCCCTCCTTAGCTCCAGAGCTCCCTGGCCTAGTGACAGGTGAGAAGCCTTCCTCCCATTCCAACTGCCATTGCTCTGGCTTCTGAGGCAAAGAAGAGAAGTCGTACTTAGCTCCATGTCCTCTCGGCCTAGTGACTGGTGAGAAGCCGTACTCCCATTCCAACTGCCATTGTTCTGGATTCTGAGGCAAAGAAAAGCAGCCTTGCTTAGCTCCATGGTCTCTCGGCCCAGTGACTGGTGAGAGGCCTCCCTCCCATTCGAAATGCCATTGCTCTGGCTTCTGAGGGAAGAAGAGCAGCCATGCTTAGCTCCATCGTTTCCTCGCCCAGTGACTGGTGAGAGGCCTTCCTCCCATTCCAACTGCCATTGCTCTGGATTCTTAGACAAAGAAGAGCAGCCATGCTTTGGTCCATCGTCTCTCGGCCTAGTTACTGGTAAGAGGCCTTCCTCCCATTCCAACTGCCATTGCTCTGGCTTCTGAGGAAGCCATTCTTAGCTCCATCGTTTCCCTGCCCAGTGACTGGTGAGGCTTCCTCCCATTCCAGCTGCCATTGATCTGGCTTCTGAGGCAAAGAACAGCAGCCACGCTTAGCTCCATGGTCTCTCGGCCTAGTGACTGGTGAGAGGACTTCCTCCCATTACGACTGCTATTGCTCTGGCTTCTGAGGCAAAGAGAAAAACCACGCTTAGCTCCATGGTCTCTTGGCCTAGTGACTGGTGAGGCTCCCATTCCAAGTGCCATTGCTCTGGCTTCTGAGGCAAAAAAGAGTTGCCATGCTTAGCTCCATGGTGGCCTAGTGACTGGTGAGAGGCCGTCCTCCCTTTCCAACTGCCATTCCTCTGGCTTCTGAGGCAAAGAAGAGAAGCCATACCTAGCTCCATGGTCTAGGCCTAGTGACAGGTGAGAGGCCTTCCTCCCATTCCAACTGCCATTCCTCTGGCTTCTGAGGCAGAGAAGAGCAGCCATGCTAGCTCCATGGTCTCTCGGCCCAGTGACTGGTGAGAGGCCTTCGTCCCATTCCAACTGCCACTGCTCTGGCTTCTGAGGCAAAGAAGAGCAGCCGTGCCCAGCTCCATGGTCTCTCGGCCTGGTGACTTGTAAGAGGCCTTCCTCCCATTCCAACTGCCATTGCTCTGGCTTCTGAGGCAAAAAGAGAGCAGCCATGTTTAGCTCTATCGTATCCCGGCCCAGTGATTGGAGAGAGGCCTTCCTCCCATTCCAACGGCCATTGCTCTGGCTTCTGAGTCAAAGTAAGAGCCCATGCTTAGCTCCATCGTTTCCCTGCCCAGTGACTGGTGAGAGGCCTTCCTCCCATTCAAACTGCCATTCCTCTGGCTTCTGAGGCAGAGAAGAGCAGTCATGCTTAGCTCCATGGTCTCGGCCCAGTGACTGGTGAGAGGCCTTCTTCCCATTCCAACTGCCACTGCTCTGGCTGCTGAGGAAGAGAAGAGCCGTGCCCAGCTCCATGGTCTCTCGGCCTGGTGACTTGTAAGAGGCCTTCCTCCCATTCCAACTGCCATTGCTCTGGCTTCTGAGGCAAAAGAGAGCAGCCATGTTTAGCTCTATCTTATCCTGGCCCAGTGATTGGAGAGAGGCCTTCCTCCCATTCCAACTGCCATTGCTATGGCTTCCGAGGAAAGAGAGCAGGCCTGTTTAGCTCCATGGTCTCTTGGCCTAGTGACTGGTGAGAGGCCTTCCTCCCATTCCAATGGCCATTGCTCTTGCTTCTGAGGCAAAGAAGAGCAGCCCTGCTTAGCTCCATAGTCTCCTGGCCTAGTGACAGGTGAGAAGCCTTCCTCCCATTCCAACTGCCATTGCTCTGGCTTCTGAGGCAAAGAAGAGAAGAAGCGGACCTGCAGCTCCATGTCCTCTCGGCCTAGTGACTGGTGAGAGGCGGGACTCCGATTCCAACTGCCATTGCTCTGGATTCTTAGACAAAGAAGAGCAGCCATGCTTTGGTCCATCGTCAGCCTAGTTACTGGTAAGAGGCTTTCCTTCCATTCCAACTGCCATTGCTCTGGCTTCTGAGGCAAGATAGTTGCGCACGTTAGCTCCATCGTTTCCCTGCCCAGTGACTGGTGAGAGGCCCTCCCATTCCAACTGCCATTCCTCTGGCTTCTGAGGCAAAGAGAGCAGCCACGCTAGCTCCATGATCTCTCGGCCTAGTGACTGGTGAGAGGCCTTCCTCCCATTCCAAGTGCCATTGCTCTGGCTTCTGAGGCAAAAAAGAGTTGCCATGCTTAGCTCCATGGTCTCGGCGTAGTGACTGGGGAGAGGCCGTCCTCCCATTCCAACTGCCATTCCTCTGGCTTCTGAGGCAAAGAAGAGAAGCCATACTTAGCTCCATGGTATCTTGGCCTAGTGACTGGTGAGAGGCCTTCGTCCCATTCCAACTGCCATTCCTCTGGCTTCTGAGGCAGAGAAGAGCAGCCATGCTTAGCTCCATGGTCTCTCTTGCCTGAGTGACTGGTGAGAGACCTTCCTCCCATTCCAACTGCCATTCCTCTGGCTTCTGAGGCAGAGAAGAGCAGCCATGCTTAGCTCCATGGTCTCTCGGCCTAGTGACTGGTGAGAGGCCTTCTCCCATTCCAACTGCCATTGCTCTGGCTTCTGAGGACAAAAACAGCCGTGCCCAGCTCCATGGTCTCGGCCTGGTGACTTGTAAGAGGCCTTCCTCCCACTGCCATTGCTCTGGCTTCTGAGGCAAAGAGAGCAGCCATGTTTAGTTAGAATCATAGAATCATAGAATCATAGAAATGTAGAGTTGGAAATAGACCACACGGGCCATCCAGTCCAACTCCCTGTCATGCAGGAACACCCTCAAAGCACTCCCGACAGATGGCCATCAAGCCTCTGCTTAAAAACCTCCAAGGTAGGAGACTCCACTACTCTCCGAGGCAGCAGATTCCACTGCCGGACAGCCCTGACTGTCAGGAAGTTTCTTCCTGAGGTTCAGGTGGAATCTCCTTTCCTGCAGCTTGAATCCATTGCTCCTTGTCCTGGTTTCTGGAGCAGCAGAAAACAAGCCCTCCTCTACGTGGCATCCCTTCAAATATTTAAACATGGCTATCATGTCCCCTCTTAACCTCCTTTTCTGCAGACTAAACATACCCAGCTCTTTTCAGTCTATCCTCATGGGGGGCAGGTTTTCCAGGCCTTACCATTTTGGTCACCCTCCTCTGGACTTGCTCCAGCTTGTCAAATCCTTCTTAAATTTTGGGGTGCCCAGAACTGGACACAGTATTCAAGATGGGGTCTAACCAAAGCAGAGTAGAGTGGTACCAGTACCTCCCTCAATCTAACAATACTCCTGTTGATGCAGCCGAGAATTGCATTGGCTTTTTTGGCTGCCGCATCACACTGCTGACTCATGTTCAGCTTGTGGTCTATGAAGACTCCTAGATCCCTTTACAGGGACTGCTATCCAGCCACGTGTCCCCCATCCTAATTTCTGTATTCCATTATTTCTGCCTAAGTGTAGGACCTTACATTTCTCTCTGTTGAATTTCATTTTGTTCGCCCTCCCCAGCTCTCCAATCTATCCAGGTCATTTTGAATTTTAAATCCTGTCCTCTGGATTTTAGAACCCCTCCCAATTTGGTGTCATCTGCAAATTTGATGAGCATGCCCTCTATTCCTTCATCTAAGTCATTGATAAAAATATTGAACAGCACTGGGCCCAGGACAGAACCTTGGGGCCCCCCCACTAGTCACTTCTCTCCAGGAGGGGAAAAAGCAGCCATCCTGATCACCCTTTGGGGTTTTGGTTTGGTCAACCAATTACATACCCAAATTTAAAAATAGCCCTGTCTAGCCCACATTTTACAAAAGTTCCCATGAGAATGTCATGGGGAACTTTGTCAAAGGCCTTACTGAAATCGAGATATCTACATCCACAGCATTCCCTTCATCTATCAAGCTAGAATCTTTTATAAAAAGAGATCAGATTAGTCTGGATGACTTATTTTTGAGAAATCCATGTTGACTTCTCGTATTATTGCGTTTTTTTTTTCTAAATGATTAGAAACTAACGCTTAATGATCTGCTCCAGGATCTTTCCGGGACCGATGTCAGGCTGACTGGGCTAATTTTTTGGGGTTCCTTTTTTTTTCCCTTTTTGAAAAAGGGGGATAACATTTGCTCTCTTCCAATCTGCTGGAACTTCTCCTGTCCTCCAAGATTTCTCAAAATTATAGCAAGCGGTTCCCGAAAACCTCTGCCAGCCCCTTTTAATACCCTAGGAGCAATTCATCTGGCCCGGGAGACTTGAATTCACCCAAATGCCCCTTTTCCTTTTACCACCTCTCAAATTATTAAGTGCCTCATTTCCTCGGTTTCCTTGCTCCCCTACCGCCAGGTTGAGTGCTTGTATCCTTCGGGGAAAATACGGAGGCAAAGAAGGTGTTAAGTAGCTCTCCCTTTTTTCTCTCCCCCCTGTGAGTAATTCGCCATCTTCTCTGCGTAGCGACCCTATTGTCTCCTTCTTTTTCCTTTTGCTGCGGAAAATTTTTAAAAAAACCCCTTTTTTTATTTTTTTTAAATGTCTCTGGCTAGCCTAAGTTCGTTCTGTGCTTTACCCTTTTTGGACCTCCTCCCTACATCTCCTGGCAAATTTGCTTAAATTCTTCTTTGGTGGTTTCCCCCTTTTTATTTCCTATACGTGTTTCTTTAATCTTAGCTCAGCTGAGAAATTCTTTAGTCAACCATTCTGGTTTCTTCAGATGCCTTCCATTTTTCCTCCTTTTTGGAAGTTTTTTACTGTGCCGTCAGTATCTCCTTTTTAAGGAACTCCCATGCCTCCTGAAATCCTTTCCCTTTCACTATTCCTGACCACGGAATTCCAGCCAGCAGCTCCCAAATTTTTAAAAGTCCCTTTTTTAAAATCTTAAGACGAGTGTCTGGCTACCCTTATCTTTCCTTCCCACTGAATGCTAAAAACCCCAAAAGGGCATGGTCACTCCCCCCCAAAGATCCAACCACTTTACCTCATTCACAAGGTCATCCCTGTTGGTCAAGACCAGATCTAGAATATTTGATTCCCCCTTTTGGCCTCTTCCACCTTCTGGACCATGAAGTTGTCTGCAAGACAAGCAAGAAACTTCTGGGCCTTGCTGTCTTGGCAGAGTTTGACTGCCAGCATATATCCGGGTAATTGAAATCTCCTATTATTACTGTATCTCTCCTCTTTTAATGTTCAGTCATTTGGTTGAGGGGAAAGGGGTCATCCAAGTCCTCAGCCTGGGTTGGAGGTCTGTAGGGAAAACCCCCCCCAGAATATCCCTATTGTTTCTCCCCTGCCTTAATTCTTACCCAAATGCTCTCTACCTGGCTTTCTGGGTTTAAGCCCAGGATCTCTTCACAGGGAAAAAATCCTTGACATACAAGGCTACTCCTCCTCCTTTTTTGTTTGGTCTATTTTTGACAAAATAGGCTATACCCCTCTATTCCTATATTCCAATCATGAAAACTCATCCCACCAGGTCTCAGTGATGCCTATCAAATTATTTTTTTCTTGTTTCCAGGAAATACAAGCTCATCCTGCTTGTTTCCCATACTCCTTGCATTAGTGTAGAGACACTTAAGTCCCCAGGCCCTTCCTGGGAAATCCTGGGACTATTGTTTTACTCCCCCCCGCCATTGGCCGCTTGTACTACTTGTCCAGTATCATTTTTGGGGCCCTTTTTCCCCCGTGTTCTCTGAGTCCTTGCCCTGAATAATATTGTCTCCCTCCCCAGTGGATCTTAGTTTAAAGACCTCTTAATCTTCCTTGCAAGACTGTTTGCAAAAACATTCCTGCCCAGTTTTGTGAGGTGCAGCCCATCCCTTGCCAGAAGCCCATGTTCATGGAAAAATTTAGGCCATGTTCCAAAAACCCAAACCGTTGTTGGCGGCACCATGTGCGGAGCCAGTTGTTGACCTCTACTATTCCCCCTTTTTCCCACATGCGCCGTATCCCCTTTAAACAGGGAGGAGAAACGAATTTACCACCTGCAAAACCAAGGTCCTTAAGCTTGGTCCCCATACGCTCGTTCCCCCTTTTCAATGTGGTTTAAGCTGCTCCTTGCAGTGTCATTGGTTCCCACATGAACCAAAATGAGGGGCTTATAGTCAGTGGGTTTGATAGCCTGGTTAGCCTCTCCGTTATGTGGTTGATCCTGGCCCCAGGAAACAACAGAATTCTGATTGAAACTTTTCCGTTTTGCAGATTGCTGTTTCAGTTCCTCTTAGCAAAGAGTCCCCCCAAAAACCAGAACTCGCCTCCTCTGAGAACCCCTTTTCCTGGGGTTCCCGCCACCTGTTTTTCTACTTGGACTGCCTGGGCATTCTGTTTAGGCTGGGAGTGTTGATCTAATCCCTGTTGGTGAATTTGATTCCCTTGTTGAAATTTTTGTTCCCTCCCGTGGTGCTCCTTATTGTTTAAAGGCCAAGTAGTTCGAAGCGATTGTGTATGCTAAAAGTTCTTGGTTTTCCTTCCTGGGCCTTTTTCTCCCCACACCCCCCAAACCTCCGTTTCCCCCGGGAAAGTGTGGTGACTTCCTGATCTGGGAGTTCCCCCGTGCATTCGGTTTTTGGGTGTTCCTTTTTGCCCCAAAACCAAAAAACCCCCCCTTCCCAAAAGAGGGGGAAACAGAAATTTTTTGGTTTTTTACAGGGGGAACCTTCTCCCCAAAAAAGGTTACCAGCTTGCACTTGGTGCAGGTGTACCCAGAACCTCTTGTGGCAAGAAAAGGAACATGCCACAAGCGTTACAGGTGACTGCAGCAGCTCCCTCACCTTCCATCCTTGAAAAAAACAGAGAGTAGTACAGGAGAACTTTGAGAAAGTAAAGGAGTGCAAGTGCGGCGCCGAAGGCGCTTGGTTTGGGAGCTCCTAAAAAGCTCCTCCCCGCTAGCTGCCCCCTCCCTTCGGGTTAGACCGTGTGATCAGGCAGAGCCCACGGCCAGGCAGTAGCCAGCAAACAAAAAACAATTAACAGCAAAAACAAGCAAGGCCCCCAAGCACAGCAAAAACAAGCTCAGCAAAAAAACAAGCCTGTGAAACACACCTGGTCTAGGACGTCTTCACAGGCCCAGCTCTCCTCTGCTCTTTCCTTGGGAAAACTAGTTCTATCCAAACCCCCCAGTGACTGGAGAGAGGACTTCCTCCCATTCCAAGTGCCATTTTTGGCTTCTGAGGCAAAAAAGAGTTGCCATGCCTAGCTCCATGGTTTTCGGCCCGGAACTGATGAGAGGCCTTCCTCCCATTCCAACTGCCATTGCTATGGCTTCAGACGCAAAAAAAAGAGCAGGCCTGTTTAGCTCCATGGTCTCTCGGGCTAGTGGCTGGTGAGAGGCCGTCCTCCCATTCCAACTGCCATTACTCTTGCTTCTGAGGCAAAGAAGAGCAGCCGTGCTTAGCTCCATGGTTTTCGGCCTAGTGACTGGTGAGAGGCCGTCCTCCCATTCCAAATGGCATTGCTCTTGCTTCTGAGGCAAAGAAGAGCAGCCGTGCTTAGCTCCATGGTTTTCGGCCTAGTGACTGGTGAGAGGCCGTCCCCCCCATTCCAACTGCCATTGCCCCTGCTTCTTAAAGGAAAAAAAAGAGCAGCCGTGCTTAGCTCCCCTGGTTTTAGGCCTAGTAACCTTGGGTGATAGGCCTTCCTCCCATTCCAACGGCCCCTTGCTCTGGCTTCTGAGGCAAAGAAGAGTAGCCATACCTACCTCCATGGTGTCTCGGCCTTGGGGCTGGTGAGAGGCCTTCCTCCCATTCCCAAATGCCATTGCTCTGGCTTCTGAGGCAAAGAAGAGAAGCCATACCTAGCTCCATCGTTTCCCTGCCCAGTGACTGGTGAGAGGCCTTCCTCCCATTCCAACTGCCATTCCTCTGGCTTCTGAGGAAAAAAGAAAAAAACCACGCTTAGCTCCATGGTCTGTCGGCCTAGTGACTGGTGAGAGGTTTTACCATTCCAGCTGCCATTGCTCTTGCTTCTGAGGCAAAGAAGAGCAGCCGTGCTTAGCTCCATGGTTTTCTCGGCCTAGTGACTGGTGAGGGCCGTCCTCCCCTTCCAGCTGCCATTGCTCTTTCTTCTGAGGCAAAGAAGAGCAGCCGTGCTTAGCTCCATGGTCTCTCGGCCTAGTGACTGGTGAGAGGCCGTCCTCCCATTCCAACTGCCATTGCTCTTGCTTCTGAGGAAAGAAGAGCAGCCGTGCTTAGCTCCATGGTTTTCGGCCTAGTGACTGGTGAGAGGCCGTCCTCCCCCAAATGCCATTGCTCTTGCTTCTGAGGCAAAGAAGAGTAGCCGTGCTTAGCTTTCCCTGGTTTTCTAGGCCTAGGGACTGGTGAAAGGCCTTCCTCCCATTCCAACTGCCATTGCTCTGGCTTCTGAGGGAAAGAAAGCAGGGCCCTGCTTAGCTCCATGGTTTTCGGCCTAGTGACTGGTGAGAGGCCTTCCTCCCATTCCAGCTGCCATTGCTCTGGCTTCTGAGGCAAAGCAGAGCCGCCATGCTTAGCTCCCCTTGTTTCCCTGCCCAGTGACTGGTGAGGGGCCTTCCTCCCATTTCAACTGCCATTCCTCTGGCTTCTTAGTCAAAGAAGAGCAGCCACGCTTAGCTCCATGGTCTCTTGGCCTAGTGACTGGTGAGAGGCCTTCCTCCCATTCCAGCTGCCATTGCTCTGGCTTCTGAGGCAAAGAAGAGCCGCCATGCTGAGCTCCACCGTTTCCCTGCCCAGTGACTGGTGAGAGGCCTTCGTCCCATTCCAACTGCCATACCTCTGGCTTCAAAAGGCAAAGAAAGCAGGGCCCTGCCCAGCTTCATGGTCTCTCGGCCTAGTGACTGGTGAGAGGCCTTCCTCCCCTTCCAACTGCCATAACTCTGGCTTCAGAGGCAAAGAAGAGAAGCCGTGCCCAGCTCCCCTGGGCTTCGGCCTGGTGACTTGTAAGGGACTTCCTCCCATTCCAACTGACATTGCTCTGGCTTCTGAGGCAAAAGAGAGCCGCCATGTTTAGCTCTATCGTATCTCGGCCGAATGACTGGAGAGAGGCCTTCCTCCCATTCCAACTGCCATTGCTCTTGCTTCTGAGGCAAAGAAGAGCAGCCGTGCTTAGCTCCATGGTTTTCGGCCTAGTGACTGGTGAGAGGCCGTCCTCCCATTCCAACTGCCATTGCTCTTGCTTCAGAGGCAAAGAAAGCAGCCGTGCTTAGCTCCATGGTCTCTCGGCCTAGTGACTGGTGAGAGGCCTCCTTCCCTTCCAACTGCCATTGTTCTTGCTTCTGAGGCAAAGAAGAGCAGCCGTGCTTAGCTCCATGGTCTCTAGGCCTAGTAACTGGTGATAGGCCTTCCTCCCATTCCAACTGCCATTGCTCTGGCTTCTGAGGCAAAAAAAGTAGCCATACCTAGCTCCATGGTTTTCGGCCTTGGGACTGGTGAGAGGCCTTCCTCCCATTCCAACTGCCATTGCTCTGGCTTCTGAGGCAAAGAAGAGAAGCCATACCTAACTCCATGGTCTCTCGGCCCAGTGACTGTTAAGAGGCCTTCCTCCCATTCCAACTGCCATTGCTCTGGGTTCTAAAGCAAAAAAAAGGAGCCGTGCTTAGCTCCATGGTCTCTCGGCCTAGTGACTGGAGAGAGACCTTCCTCCCATTCCAAGTGCCATTGCTCTGGCTTCTGAAGCAAAGAAGAGCAGCCATGCTTTGTTCCATGGTTTTGGCCTAGGAACTGGTGAGAGGCCTTCCTCCCATTCAAACTGCCATTGCTCTGGCTTCTGAGGCAAAGAAGAGCAGCCATGCTTAGCTCCATCGTTTCCCTGCCCAGTGACTGGTGAGAGGCCTTCCTCCCATTCCAACTGCCATTCCTCTGGCTTCTGAGGCAAAGAAGAGCAGCCACGCTTCCCCCATGGTCTCTCGGCCTAGTGACTGGTGAGAGGCCGTCCTCCCATTCCAGCTGTCATTCTCTTCTTTTGAGGCAAAGAAGAGCAGCCGTGCTTAGCTTTCCCTGGTCTCTCGGCCTAGTGACTGGTGAGAGGCCGTCCTCCCCTTCCAACTGCCATTGCTCTTGCTTCTGAGGCAAAGAAGAGCAGCCGTGCTTAGCCCCATGGTCTCTAGGCCTAGGGACTGGTGAAAGGCCTTCCTCCCATTCCAACTGCCATTGCTCTGGCTTCTGAGGCAAAGAAGAGTAGCCATACCTTAGCTCCATGGTTTCTCGGCCTAGTGACTGGTGAGAGGCCTTCCTCCCATTCCAACTGCAATTGCTCTGGCTTCTGAGGAAAGAAGAGAAGCCATACCTAGCTCCATGATCTCTCGGCCCAGTGACTGTTAAGAGGCCTTCCTCCCATTCCAAGTGCCATTCCTCTGGCTTCTGAGGTAAAGAAGAGCAGCCATGCGTAGCTCAATGGTTTTCCCCCCAGTGAATTGTAAGACGCCTTAGTCTCATTCCAACTGCCATTTCTCTGGCTTCTTAGACAAAGAAGAGCAGCCATGCTTTGCTCATCGCTTTGGCCTACTTACTGGTAAGAGGCCTTCCTCCCATTCCAACTGCAATTGCTCTTGCTTCTGAGGCAAAGAAGAGAAGCCGTATCTAGTTTCATGGTTTCTCGGCCTAGTGACTGGGGAGAGGCCTTCCTCCCATTTCAACTGCCCTTTTTCTGGCTTATGAGGTAAAGAAGAGTTGCCATGCCTAGCTCTTTTCTCGGCCAAGAGACTGGTGAGAGGCCTTCCTTCCATTCCCAAATGCCATTGCTCTGGCTTCGGAGGCAGAGAACAGCAGTAATGCCTAGCCCCCCATGGTCTATCGGCCCAGTGACTGGTGAGAGGCCTTCCTCCCATTCCAACTGCCATTCCCCCTGGCTTCTGAGGCAAAGAAGAGCAGCAGTGCCTAGCTCCATGGTCTCTCGGCCTAGTGACTGGTGAGAGGCCTTCCTCCCCTTCCAACTGCCATTGCTCTGGCTTCTGAGGCAAGGAAGAGCAGCCGTGCCTAGCTCCATGGTTTCGGCCTAGTGACTGGTGAGAGGCCTTCCTTTTTCCCCTTCCAACTGCCATTGCTCTGGCTTCTGAGGCAAAGAAGAGAAGCCATACCTAGCTCCATGGTTTTGGCCCCTGACTGTTAAGAGGCCTTCCTCCCATTCCAACTGCCATTGCTCTGGGTTCTAAAGCAAAGAAGAGGAGCCGTGCTTAGCTCCATGGTTTTCGGCCTAGTGACTGGAGAGAGAATTCCTCCCATTCCAAGTGCCATTGCTCTGGCTTCTGAAGCAAAGAAGAGCAGCCATGCTTAGTTCCATGGACTCTCGGCCTAGTAACTGGTGAGAGGCCTTCCTCCCATTCCAACTGCCATTGCTCTGGCTTCTGAGGCAAAGAAGAGCAGCCATGCTTAGCTCCATGGTTTCTCGGCCTAGTGACTGGTGAGAGGCCTTCCTCCCATTCCAACTGCCATTCCTCTGGCTTCTGAGGCAAAGAAGAGCAGCCTTGCTTAGCTCCATGGTTTTCAGCCTAGTTACTGGTTATAGGCCTTCCTCCCATTCCAACTGCTATTATCCGGTTTTCCCCGGGGAAAAAAGAGCAGCCATGGTTAGCTCCATCGTCTTTCGGCCAAATGACTGGTAAAAGGCCTTCCTCCCACTGCAACTCCCATTGCTCTGGCTTCTGAGGCAAAGAAGAGCAGCCGTGCTTAGCTCCATGGTTTTCGGCCTAGGGACTGGTGAGAGGCCTTCCTCCCACTCCAACTGCCATTGATCTGGCTTCTGAGGCAAAGAAGAGCAGCCCTTCTTAGTTCCATCGTCTCCCGGCCAAGTGACTGGTGAGAGGCCTTCCTCCTATTCCAGCTGCCATTGCTACGGCTTCTGAGGCAAAGAAGAGCAGCCGTGCCTACCTCCATGGTCTCTTCGCCTAGTGACTGGAGAGAGACCTTCCTTCAATTCCAAGTGCCATTGCTCTTGCTTCTGAAGCATAGAACAGAAGCCATGTTTTGTTCCATGGTCTCTCGGCCTAGTAACTGGTGAGAGGCGTTCTTCCTATTCCAACTTTCCTCTTGCTTCTGAGGGAAAGAAGAGAAGCCGTACCGAACTCCATGGTCTCTCAGCCTAGTGACTGGTGAGAGGCCTTCCTCCCACTCCAACTGCCATTGATCTGGCTTCTGAGGCAAAGAAGAGCAGCGCTTCTTAGTTCCATCGTCTCCCGGCCAAGTGACTGGTGAGAGGCCTTCCTCCTAATCCAGCTGCCATTGCTCCGGCTTCTGAGGCAAAGAAGAGCAGCCGTGCCTAGCTCCATGGTCTCTTGGCCTAGTGACTGGAGAGAGACCTTCCTCCCATTCCAAGTGCCATTGCTCTTGCTTCAGAAGCAAAGAAGAGCAGCCACGCTTAGCACCATGGTCTCTCGGCCTAGTGACTGGTGAGAGGCCTTCCTCCCATTCCAGCTGCCATTGCTCTGGCTTCTGAGGCAAAGAAGAGCCGCCATGCTTAGCTCCATTGTTTCCCTGCCAAGTGACTGGTGAGAGGCCTTCCTCCCATTTCAACTGCCATTCCTCTGGCTTCTTAGGCAAAGAAGAGCAGCCACGCTTAGCTCCATGGTCTCTCGGCCTAGTGACTGGTGAGAGGTTTTCCTCCCATTCCAGCTGCCATTGATCTGGCTTCTGAGGCAAAGAAGAGCAGCCACGCTTAGCTCCATGGTCTCTCGGCCTAGTGACTGGTGAGAGGCCGTCCTCCCATTCCAACTGCCATTGCTCTTGCTTCTGAGGCAAAGAAGAGAAGCCGTGCTTAGCTCCATGGTCTCTCGGCCTAGGGACTGGTGAAAGGCCTTCCACCCATTCCAACTGCCATTGCTCTGGCTTTTGAGGTAAAGAAGAGCAGCAGTGCTTAGCTCCATGGTCTCTCGGCCCAGTGACTGCTGACAGGCCTTCCTCCCATTCCAATTGCCATTTATCTGGCTTCTGAGGAAAAAAGAGCAGCCGTGTCTAGCTCCATGGTCTCTCGGCCTAGTGACTGGTGAGAGGCCTAATTCCCATTCAAACTGCCATTTATCTGGCTTCTGAGGCAAAGAAGAGCAGCCATGCTTAGCTCAATGGTCTCTCAGCCTAGTTACTGGTGAGAGGACTTCCTCCCATTCCAACTGCCATTTCTCTGGCTTCTGAGGCAAAGAAGAGCAGCCATGCTTAGCTCCATGGTCTCTCGGCCTAGTGACTGGTGAGAGGCCTTCCTCCCATTCCAACTGCCATTGCTGTGACTTCTGAGGCAAAGAAGAGCAGCCATGCTTAGCTCCATGGTCTCTCGGCCTAGTGACTGGAGAGAGACCTTCCTCCCATTCCAAGTGCCATTGCTCTGGCTTCTGAAGCAAAGAAGAGCAGCCATGCTTAGTTCCATGGTCTCTCGGCCTAGTAACTGGTGAGAGGCGTTCCTCCCATTCCAACTTTCCTCTTGCTTCTGAGGGAAAGAAGAGAAGCCGTACCTAACTCCATGGTCTCTCAGCCTAGTGACTGGTGAGAGGCCATCCTCCCATTCCAACTGCCATTGCTCTGGCTTCTGAGGCAAAGAAGAGAAGCTGTACCTAGCTCCATGGTCTCGCGGCCCAGTTACTGGTAAGAGGCCTTCCTCCCATTGCAACTCCCATTGTTCTGGCTTCTGAGGCAAAGAAGAGCAGCCCTGCTTAGCTTCATAGTCTCCTGGCCGGTGACAGGTGAGAAGCCTTCCTCCCATTCCAACTGCCATTGTTCTGGCTTCTGAGGCAAAGAAGAGAAGTCGTACTTAGCTCCATGTCCTCTCGGCCTAGTGACTGATGAGAGGCCTTCCTCCCATTCCAACTGCCATTGTTCTGGCCTTTGAGGCAAAGAAGAAAGTCGTATTAGCTCCATGTCCTCTCGGCCTAGTGACTGGTGAGAGGCCTTCCTCCCATTCCAACTGCCATTGCTCTGCCTTCTGAGGCAAAGAAAAGAAGTCGTACTTAGCTCCATGTCCTCTCGGCCTAGTGACTGGTGAGAGGCCGTACTCCCATTCCAACTGCCATTGCCCATGGCTTCTGAGGCAAAGAAGAGCAGGCCTGCTTAGCTCCATGGTCTCTTGGCCTAGTGACTGGTAGAGGCCTTCCTCCCATTCCAAGTGCCATTGCTCTGGCTTCTGAGGCAAAGAAAAACAGCCTTGCTTAGCTCCATGGTCTCTCGGCCCAGTGACCCGGTGAGAGGCCTCCCTCCCATTCGAAATGCCATTGCTCTGGCTTCTGAGGGGAAAAAAAGCAGCCATGCTTACTCCCCTCGTTTCCTAGTGACTGGTGGGGGTTTTCCTCCCCCTTCCCAACCGCCATTGCTCTGGATTCTTTAGAAAAAGAAAGAGCAGCCATGCTTTTCCATTTATCTCGGCCTAGTTACTGGTAAGAGGCCTTCCTCCCATTCCAACTGCCATTGCTCTGGCTTCTGAGGCAAAGAAGAGTCGCCATGCTTATCTCCATCGTTTCCCTGCCCAGTGACAGGTGAGAGGCCTTCCTCCCATTCCAACTGCCATTCCTCTGGCTTCTGAGGCAAAGAAAAGCAGCCACGCTTAGCTCCATGGTCTCTCGGCCTAGTGACTGGTGAGAGGCCTTACTACCATTCCAACTGCCATTGTTCTGGCTTCTGAGGCAAAGAAAAGCAGCCTTGCTTAGCTCCATGGTTTTCGGCCCAGTGACTGGTGAGAGGCCCCCCCTCCCATTTGAAATGCCATTGCTCTGGCTTCTGAGGGAAAAAAGAGCAGCCATGCTTAGCTCCATCGTTTCCTCGCCCCGTGACTGGTGAGAGGTTTTTCCTATTCCAACTGCCATTGCTCTGGATTCTTAGACAAAGAATAGCAGCCATGCTTTGGTCCATTGTATCTCGGGCCCAGTTACTGGTAAGAGGCCTTCCTCCCCTTCCAACTGCCATTGCTCTGGCTTCTGAGGCAAAGAAGAGTCGCCATGCTTAGCTCCATCGTTTCCCTGCCCAGTGACAGGTGAGAGGCCTTCCTCCCATTCCAAATGCCATTCCTCTGGCTTCTGAGGAAAGAAGAGCAGCCACGCTTAGCTCCATGGTTTTCGGCCTAGTGACTGGTGAAGGTTTTCCCCCCATTCCAGCTGCCATTGATCTGGCTTCTGAGGCAAAGAAAAGCAGGGGACGCTTAGCTCCAAAAGGTTTTGGCCTAGTGACTGGTGTGAGGCCTTCCTCCCATTTCCAACCCCGCCATTGATCTGACTTGTGAGGCAAAAAAGAGCAGCCACGCTTAGCTCCATGGTCTCTCGGCCTTGTAACTGGTGAGAGGCCTTCCTCCCATTCCAGCTGCCATTGCTCTGGCTTCTGAGGCAGAGAAGAGCAGCCATGCCCCGCTCCATGGTTTTCGGCCTAGTGACATGTAAGAGGCCTTCCTCCCATTCCAACTGCCATTGCTTGGCTTCTGAGGCGAAAAAAGAGCAGCCATGTTTAGCTCTTGTTTTCCCGGCCCTTTGACTGGAGAGAGGCCTTCCTCCCATTCCAAGTGCCATTGCTATGGCTTCTGAGGCAAAAAAGAGTTGCCATGCCAAGCTCCATGGTCTCGGCCTAGTAACTGATGAGAGACCTTCCTCCCATTCCAACTGCCATTGCTATGGCTTCAGAGGCAAAGCAGAGCAGGCCTGTTTAGCTCCATGGTCTCTTGGCCTAGTGACTGGTGAGAGGCCTTCCTCCCATTCCAACTGCCATTGCTCTTCCTTCTGAGGCAAAGAAGAGCAGCCGTGCTTAGCTCCATGGTCTCTCGGCCTAGTGACTGGTGAGAGGCCGTCCTCCCATTCCAACTGCCATTGCTCTTGCTTCTGAGGCAAAGAAGAGCAGCCGTGCTTAACTCCATGGTCTCTCGGCCTGGTGACTGGTGAGAGGCCGTCTTCCCATTCCAACTCCCCTTGCTCTTGCTTCTGAGGCAAAGAAGGCAGCCGTGCTTAGCTCCATGGTCTCTAGGCCTAGTAACTGGTGATAGGCCTTCCTCCCATTCCAACTGCCATTGCTCTGGCTTCTGAGGCAAAGAAAAGCCATACCTAGCTCCATGGTTTTCGGCCTTGGGACTGGTGAGAGGCCTTCCTCCCATTCCAACTGCCATTGCTCTGGGTTCTAAAGCAAAGAAGAGGAGCCGTGCTTAGCTCCATGGTTTTCGGCCTAGTGACTGGAGAGAGACCTTCCTCCCTTTCCCAAATGCCATTGCTCTGGCTTCTGAAGCAAAGAAGAGCAGCCACGCTTAGCTCCATGGTTTTCGGCCTAGTGACTGGTGAGAGGTTTTACTTCCATTCCAGCTGCCATTGATCTGGCTTCTGAGGCAAAGAAGAGCAGCCACGCTTAGCTCCATGGTCTCTCGGCCTAGTAAATGGTAGAGGCCTTCCTCCCATTCCAGCTGCCATTGCTCTGGCTTCCCAGGCAGAGAGAGCCATTCTTAGCTCCATGGTCTCTCGGCCCAGTGACTGGTGAGAGGCCCTCGTCCCCTTCCAACTGCCATACCCTCTGGCTTCAGATAAAAAAAGATTATCTGTGCCCAGCTCCATGGTTTTCGGCCTAGTGACTGGTGAGAGGCCTTCCTTCCCCTTCCAACTGCCATTGCTCTGGCTTCTGAGGCAAAGAAGAGCAGCCGTGCCCAGCTCCATGGTTTTCGGCCTGGTACTTTAAGGTTCCCCCCCTTTCCAACTGCCATTGCTCTGGCTTCTAAAAAAAGAGCAGCCATGTTTAGCTCTATCGTATCCCGGCCCTGTGACTGGAGAGAGGCCATGCTCCCCCTTCCAAGTGCCATTGCTCTGGCTTCTGAGGCGAAAAAAAGTTGCCATGCCTAGCTCCCTGGCCCTCGGCCTAGTAACTGATGGGGAGGCCTTCCCCCCCATTCCAACTGCCATTGCTATGGCTTCAGAGGCAAAGAAGAGCAGGCCTGTTTAGCTCCATGGTCTCTTGGCCTAGTGACTGGTGAGAGGCCTTCCTCCCATTCCCAACTGCCATTGCTCTTGCTTCTGAGGCAAAGAAAGCAGCCGTGCTTAGCTCCCCTGATCTCTCGGCCTAGTGACTGGTGAGAGGCCGTCCTCCCATTCCAACTGCCATTGCTCTTGCTTCTGAGGCAAAGAAGAGCAGCCGTGCTTTGCTCCATGGTCTCTAGGCCTAGTGACTGGTGATAGGCCTTCCCCCCATTCCAACTGCAATTGCTCTGGCTTCTGAGGCAAAGAAGAGCAGCCGTGCTTAGCTCCCCTGGTTTTTAGGCCTAGTAACTGGTGATAGGCCTTCCTCCCCTTCCAACTGCCATTGCTCTGGCTTCTGAGGCAAAGAAGAATAGCCATACCTAGTCCATGGTTTTCGGCCTTGGGACTGGTGAGAGGCCTTCCTCCCATTCCAACTGCAATTGCTCTGGCTTCTGAGGCAAAGAAAGAAGCCATACCTAGCTCCATGGTTTTCGGCCCAGTGACTGTTAAGAGGCCTTCCTCCCATTCCAACTGCCATTTTTTTCTGGGTTCTAAAGCAAAGTAGAGGAGTCGTGCTTCCCCCCATGGTCTCTCGGCCTAGTGACTGGAGAGAGACCTTCCTTCCATTCCAAGTGCCATTGCTCTGGCTTCTGAAGCAAAGAAGGGCAGCCATGCTTAGTTCCCCTGGTCTCTCGGCCTAGTAACTGGTGAGAGGCCTTCCTCCCATTCCAACTGCCATTGCTCTGGCTACTGAGGAAAAAAAGAGCAGCCATGCTTAGCTCCATGGTTTGTCGGCCTAGTGACTGGTGAGAGGCCTTCCTCCCATTCCAGCTGCCATTGCTCTGGCTTGTGAGGCAAAGAAGAGCAGCCATGCTTAGTTCCATGGTTTTCGGCCTAGTAACTGGTGAGAGGCCTTCCTCCCCCTTCCAACTGCCATTGCTCTGGCTACTGAGGCAAAGAAGAGCAGGCCATGCTTAAACTCCATGGTTTTGGCCGGGGACTTTGGGGAGAGGCCTTCCTCCCATTCCAGCTGCCATTGATCTGACTTGTGAGGCAAAGAAGACAGCCACGTTAGCTCCATGGTCTTTGGCCCTTTAACTGGTGAGAGGCCTTCCTCCCATTCCAGCTGCCATTGCTCTGGCTTCTGAGGCAAGAAGAGCAGCCATGCCCAGCTCCATGGTCTCTCGGCCTAGTGACATGTAAGAGGCCTTCCTCCCATTTCCCAAATGCCATTGCTCTGGCTTCTGAGGCGAAAGAGAGCAGCCATGTTTAGCTCTATCGTATCCCGGCACTCTGACTGGAGAGAGGCCTTCCTCCCATTCCAAGTGCCATTGCTATGGCTTCTGAGGCAAAAAAGAGTTGCCATGCCAAACTTATGGTTTCGGCCTAGTAACTGATGAGAGACCTTCCTCCCATTCCAACTGCCATTGCTATGGCTTCAGAGGCAAAGCAGAGCAGGCCTGTTTAGCTCCATGGTCTCTTGGCCTAGTGACTGGTAGAGGCCTTCCTCCCATTCCAACTGCCATTGCTCTTCCTTCTGAGGCAAAGAAGAGCAGCCGTGCTTAGCTCCATGGTCTCTCGGCCTATGACTGGTGAGAGGCCGTCCTCCCATTCCAACTGCCATTGCTCTTGCTTCTGAGGCAAAGAAGAGCAGCCGTGCTTAGCTCCATGGTTTTCGGCCTAGTGACTGGTGAGAGGCCGTCTTCCCATTCCAACTGCCATTTCTCTTGCTTCTGAGGGGAAAAAAGAGCAGCCGTGCTTAGCTCCATGGTCTCTAGGCCTAGTAACTGGTGATAGGCCTTCCTCCCATTCCAACTGCCATTGCTCTTTGGGTTCCCAGGCAAAGAAGAGTAGCCATACCTAGCTCCATGGGCTCTCGGCCTTGGGACTGGTGAGAGTCCTTCCTCCCATTCCAACTGCCATTGCTCTGGGTTCTAAAGCAAAGAAGAAGCCGTGCTTAGCTTCCCCTGGTCTCTCGGCCTAGTGACTTGGGGGAGAACCTTCCCCCCATTCCAAGTGCCATTACTCTGGCCTTTTGAGGCAAAAAAGAGCAGCCATGTTTAGCTCTTTTCGTATCCCGGCCCTGTGACTGGAGAGAGGCCTTGCTCCCATTCCAAGTGCCATTGCTCTGGCTTCTGAGGCGAAAAAAAGTTGCCATGCCTCCCCCATGGTTTTCGGCCTAGTAACTGATGGGGAGGCCTTCCTCCCATTCCAACTGCCATTGCTATGGCTTCAGAGGGGAAAGAAGAGCAGGCCTTTTACTCCATGGTTTCTTGGCCTAGTGACTGGTGAGAGGCCTTCCTCCCATTCCAACTGCCATTGCTCTTGCTTCTGAGGCAAAGAAGAGCAGCCGTGCTTATTTCAAAAAAAGGAGTCGAGAAACTCCTGCTATAAAAAGAAATAAAAATCCCGGGTTGCTGTAAAACTTTATGCCTGCTCCACGTAGCAAGTAACAAAACACTGCTGAGGTCATACTAGCAGATTGACTACGTTTATTGGGAAAAAAAAATTTCAAAACAGCCTAAGTTACAGAAGCAAAATCTATTCTGCCGAACATCATGGCAGATCAGCAACAGAGTGCAAAAAGAAAAGAACAGAGAGACTTTTACACAAGGCATGGGGTTTATATGATATGCAGTAAACATGCTTTAGGCACCTTACCTGACAACAAGCGTGAATAACAAGTTCATAGCCATAACATGTCATGTAGCCAAATAAAGAAAAAATAACTTAGAGGTTAAATGTCTCTGCAGTGAAATTTTGCAAGACCTGCTAGAGTTTACAAGCCTGAGCAGGGATTCTAGGAATAGGGTCTCCCGAGGGGGTGTCTCCTTTATAGGGTTGCCAAAGATTGAAACTAAAAAATGATAGCACATAACAATTACAGCAAATGTAATTAAGAAGTAGCAATAATCCTGGGTATTTATGTACAGGACAAATTTTAAAAATCCCATTGAAGTTTAGTGTTGTTATATTGTCATCATAGGAAGGTTGTAATTCTGTGCATGCTTACTTGAGAGCAGGCCTTACTGAATTTGGTAGGTCTTTTCAGTAGACATATTTGGTATTGGTTATCCCCCAAATTTGTATTTAATATTGTTTGAATTTGCCACTTTTATTTATTAGATGTATGTGCCATGACATCCAACTAAGTAATACATATTTGAAAATAGCAGCATGATTGAAGTTTATGTATCTAATCTGAGTCATATCTGGAAAATCCATAGCCTCTTTTTTTTGAATTGTCTCTATGGTGAATTTCAAAATCTCTACTTTGATAGTTGGGAGTTTCATGGACTGTAGATAATGGCAATTTTGCATCAGTGCTTTGATT
>CAOLHI010006212.1:0-40117 GCA_948474755.1 Ctenosaura bakeri
CCCCCAATAGTTCTCATACATGTGCTGCAATTGGAAGAAGAAAAAATTAGCAAACGTTAACAAAAAATAATTAACAAAAATAGGGTTGAAATGCTCAGACAGATTCAAGTTCATGAAGTTCTTGAATGTTTTGTTTGTATTTATGAATACTGTGAATATTTTAGATGAAAACTTAATTCTACATACTTCTTATGTGTGGATTTGGGTTTCAAGGAAAACAATCCAGAAGACACAGAAAATTTCTTATTTTTGTATACCTGAAATGTTCCTCTATGGCATATTGAATGACAACATTTATTTTATTATTCCACTTGCCCAGGTTCAGTTGTTCTATGTGCCTTGGTTATGATAAGTAATCTTCTGGAAGCAACAGCATCTAAAAACAGCTTCCCTGGAAAAAAACACAACAGTGGATAACCCTCCTTTCTGAATTACTTTTTTTTCTCATGCTGCTGCTCCCAAATGCCTGCCAGTTTTTATGGATTGCCATGATTGTAATGACTTGGAACTCCTTTGTGTTGTGGCTTTTGTCCCTCTCCAGGCTCTCAGGTGTACAGTGTGTGCTTATTTTGTACCAACTTGTAGCAGAGGAAAATAGATTGAAAATATTCTAGAGAAGGAAAATATTGGTGGAGTGATTCTGAATAGCAGCTGTTCACATAAACATGCTCTTGTGCATAGCCACTGAACTCTCCTTTTATATCCTTATACTTGGCTTTCAGCCCCCGCCTTTGCTTCCCTACTGAACTAACTCTTGAATCTTCCTCTGTTTTCATGTGACACTGAGCATACCTGTCAAGGGAGAAGTGGAATGAGAAAATCTGTTGCAGCTTTTGCTAGCTGAAGCAACATATTCTGGAATTTTATGTCTTCTACAGCTGACTGAGATTGCTTAGCAGTGGCGCTGGCCCTGATCTGCTCCCCTATTCTAAAATGGGCACACAGACTCAAGGAAGTGTTGATTTATATGTGTGAAGTGGGGAGACCCTAAACTGTTGCCTTTTCCTTGGTAACACCAATGACTCATTGTCCTACCACAGTGTAACCTTTGTGTAACCGCCTGCAGTCTCTGACCATTCCACTCTGTACAATAGAAGAGTTCAGACAGGTCATAGTGGAGTCCCAAATGAATGCAAAGAATCTTTGGAAAGTGCACAAGGAGAGAAAGTTTTCCAGCTAGGCTGATTTGAGATGTCAGTGGTCAGTGATAGGAGGAGCAGTATGGTAGGATAGATGAAAGTGTGGGACTTGGATGAGGAAGACTTGACTTAAACAAAAAACAAAAAAATCTTGTCCATCCTTGAAGGGGTATTTGGAAATGGGGGAAGACTGGACCAGTCATTGTTGTTTGGCCTAACCTGCCTTATAAGATCGAGTAGAGTAATCTCCTCCTTGGAGAAACAGTAGAGTGCAGAACTTAGGGTTACTTGTCTTGAGTGATGGATATTTCAAAGAAATGGCATTGACTACTCATTTTTGGGGAAAGACAGAATATATATAACGATGATGATGACATCATCTTTAATGGGTAATAATTGTGTGTGTATGTGTATGTGTGTGTTATTGTAAGCTGCTGCAAGTGATATAGATGCAGTATAAAACAGGTGGTAAGTTGTTTTGAACAAAGAAAACAAAATTATACAGCACAAGCAAATACAGGCAGCTTTTCCCAATGTAAATTCTTAACTGCATATTCTCTTTGCTGACCCTGTGGAAAGCTGGAACTGTGTCAGGCAGGAGATGGGAGTCACTTGTGAAAATGATGGACCCCCACAAAAAATTTGGGGAGAAGGAAGAAAAGGCAAGCTCCCTTACTGCTGTCACAGGATTCTAATTGCTCTGTGGATCCTACCTCATCCATTTGTCAATTTAAAATGGAGGTTATGATGTGAAATTGCCACCTGTCTCCTCTCCTTTCAGGCCATATGTAGGAAGTGAGTGATACAACCATACGTGCTCATTGGCTCTTGAAAATGGAAGAGCAGTGAGGCATGTAATTTGGCTTTCTTGCTTGCTCACATGTACAAGGAGGAAGAGGCGGATTTATTTCATTTCTATTACTTAGTGCCACGGATGTATAAGGCAGTACACAGAAAGGACTGCATTAAGTTTATGCTGCCGAGTAGTTGGTGGGCTGCAGTTCATCAGCCAGTGTAGCAATAGCAATAGAGTGCAGCGGGAAGCTGAGCCAAATGTGAGATGGGATGGCAAAGTGAGAAAACTTGCAAGCAGAAGGAAGAGTGATGTCTTGCAGCATGATCTTATGAAAGTTCCTGTGGAACAGGAAAGAGGTAGTGTAGTGGTTCAGCGCTTTACTATGATTCTGGAAACCCAGGTTTGATTCCCACTGGACCATGAAAACCCTCTGGGTGGCCTTGGGTGCATCACATACTCTCAGCCCCAGAAAACCCTTTGATAAGTCTACCTTAGGGTTGCCATAATTTGGAAACAACTTGAAGACACACAACAACAACAAATGGAGCAGGGATGGGCAAAGGGATGCTCTTGAGCACACATTCCCCAATGTGCTATTTCTCTGTCCCATCCCTGCCAGTAGGGTGAACTGCCTCTCCTGGAAGCTCCCAAGAGCAAGGTCAGCCTTGGTTAGTACTTGGATGGGAGATCACCCACTAATACCAGCATCTATTTCATGCATAAGATGGTGGTGATTCTCTCTCTTTTTTTTCAATGGGGAGGGGAAGCTTTTTGTCTGGGCACATTCCTCTTCTTTAATACATTATAATTTTTTTTTAAAAAAATTAACATAAGTAAACTGAACACATTCTTACAATGCTGTTTGGGGGGTATGTGTGCAAGCTTGAAATTTTTCATACCCCCCCCCATGTGTCCCATTTGAACGAGTTTGTTAAGGGTACAGAAAGCATTTCGTAGAACAGTGGTAAACAATAAAATATAACTCAGATTCCTTTCTGCATTCATGGTGACAATTGAATAGAGTTCATATCTGGGTGGTTCCCTGGGAAAATTAGTATTAGTTATTTGTGGGAGTTTAGAATGCACCCTCTGGTCACTTTCTTTGTGCCTGTGTGTCTTTAGTGCTTTTATGTGCTGACTGGTGGCCTCTCATCTTAGGTTTCTGACAGTGATATGCTGCTGCATATCTGGTTGGTGCCCTACACAACATAAAATGTTTGAAGTTTATCTGAAGTATCTTACTGTCTTATCAGACTAGCTCAGTTGTAAGGTAGGAGAGTGATTATCTGGGCAATTTAGGTTGCTGCAGCAGCTGGATATGCCAGATTAGTTGTGCTATGAATGTTTCTAACCCCTGCAAGTCATATGCAAAGCCAAATCTTCCTTGGACATACTTTATTAAGGAGGTTTGGTGGCAGAAATCTTTAAGGGTAATCCCAGAAAAGTATAAGCTGTGCATACTTGAAAATACAGGATAATCCATCCAGAAGTGGTATTGATGGGAGGAGAAAGAGATACGATTATGCTGAGGAAGTACAAACTTGATGACAAGTCGTTCTTGTAGTAAAGACAAAGTGTTGTTGTTATGTGCCTTTGAGTTGTTTCCGATGTATGGTGACCCTAAGGTGAATCTATCATGAGGTTTTCTGGGGCTCAGAAGATGTGAGACACCCAAGATCATCCCGTGGCTTTCCATAGCCCAGTGAGGAACCAAACCTTGGTCTCCAGGTTTGTAGTCCAAACCACTACACCATGTATACTTTTGTAAAAAGGGCATACATCCACCTTATTCACCTCTTAGTATGAACTGATGTTAATGGTTGAAATTTACATTTGTGGAATAAATAGATTAAATTGGGGCAGGGAAGACAAGGCTTGAGAAGTGAAAAAGAGATGGTTGTAAGAAGAGTGCCCAGCAAAGAGAAAGATAAAGATAAAGAAGGCATGCCAGAAATGGTGTGCTTCAAATGTCAGCTAAGAATTCAGGGATGGCATTACTTGAGGTAATTACTTTTTGAGGTAATAAAGAGTGTTTTGGTGTAATGAGTAACATGCATTTGTTATTCCTAAAATGTTGGGCTTGGGGGACATTGTTGTTAATGCCTAAAATGTTGAGTTAAAAAGGCCATGGAAAAGCAGTGTGTTGTGCTTTAAGCAAAGAATAACACTAGTGGATTACTTTTAAAATATATTCATTTGCAAATAACAATTTACTTCTAAAAATAACGTTCCTAATTCTGTCAGAATGTCAGAGGAGAACCAACCCAGCAGTCTCCTGGGGCTTCCCTATATTGGGGCAGTTAGAAACCAGGAACTCAGGAGAACAAGGAAACTCAGCTGATCTCTGCTGTGTTAACTTTTCAAGGCATTGGCATAGTTCCTATTCACTTGTGAACTGAATCTAGAGAGTGACATATTGGCTAATCCTCTGGACTGTGTTATCGTACACCTGCATTCCCCAACTTCATCCTGCAGATCTCTAAGGAAAGAAAAACTTGTATTTGGGCAAGAAAGATTGTGCCTTGTTTTTCCCCAAATGGTTTTTTTCTTACATAGCATGCCAGGGCCCCATCAGTTCTCTAACTGAGGGATATAACAAAATCAACAATACAGTGATGCCTTTATTGGGCCAGCTAAAAAGCACAAAATACATAATTTTAGTTAGCCCAATAAAGATGTCACTGTTTTGTTTATTTTGGATTGTATTGTATTTTTCTGCATGGCTAAAACTGCTGCACCCAGAATGTGTTTTTCTGTCTGAGGTACAGTAGATTAGGATGCAACATACCAAAGCTTATTTGACTTCAATGTTGTTTCCTTTTCTGTCTTGTGGTTTGGGTGGCGGTGGGTGGAGAGTGTTGGAACCTGACTGAGCTCTTTTTTTAAAAAAAAAAGTCTAGAGTCATAGGGAGAGTACACAGAACAAAAATGCCACGCTTCACATATTCAGCAGTGTATGTTTTGCTTATGTGTAATTTTTTTGTTTGTTTTTTGTAAATCTGCTACATTGTTAAATTGGAGAGTAAAACAATATTTTTGAAGGCTTTTGCAGCTGAGCATCCCATGTTCAGATTGTGGACAAGTCAGCCTCCTGAAGGCCAGATATCAAATCTGCAGTAGAAGGTCCTCAAGTACAGACAGTCCATAACTTTTATTTCTCTTATACAGTTTGGGAGTTTAAGCTGGGCAAAAAAGATCTGGATAGATCCAGAAAGTAAGTTTGTGGCTGTCCGATGCCAGATAATAAAGGTCCTTTGTGGTATAACTATAAGTGTAGAAGAAAGTATGTTTGGGAAGAGCAAAACAGTATGGCGAATCATAATGTGTGAGAGCTCTGCTTTGGAAAGGTGAATATGTTTGGGAAGAACAAAATGCATAGCGTGGCAAGTCATATAGTTTCAGAGCTCTGCTTTGAAAATGCAGACATATCTGGTTATGTCTATAGATTAGAATTCCCTTACCACTGAACAATCTGGTTGTCTGAGATTAGGGAAGGAGGTCATCCAGTTTGACAATACAATTCCCAGCCTCCTTACTTGGGAAGCTGAGGACTAAGGGACGATCTGTGGAGCAAAGCTGAGAGGATGGGGTTGATGGTTGTTTTAATGTGTTTTCAGTGATACATCACAGATTTTGTTAGCAACTTCACGTCTCCTTTTTGGAAATAAAGTGAGGTAAAAGTTCTGGGGGCAAACAAAGTTTCTGGTTTCTGGAAGGGTATCAGATAGTAGTATGGAAAAAAGGATTATACCATTTTCGTGTACCTATTTGGACAAGCTGCGAGTGCACCTTATGTGACAATTTCATGAAGACTTACTTGGGCATTAGTCCCACTGAATACAGTGGAAAGCTCTTCTGAGGAAAATGGCGTAGACATCAGTCAGTTACTATATTTGCTGAAACCAACTAAATCCAAGAAATGAAAATTATGCTGAGCCTATGATAATGCTGTACTAAAGTATCTTGAGTAAATGGAATGCCACAAAATTCTTCTTACTAATGGGCCTTTCTTTCTTTTTCTGGATTCTACATAGTTTCACCGTTCTGTAAAAGATGCACTACTACCGGTATTCTTCTGCTGAAATCAGCTGTTGGTACAAATATCTGCTCTTCAGCTACAACATAGTCTTCTGGGTAAGTGCAGAGACTCATTTCTTTATCTCGATTAAGAGAAAGTTTGCTTTGGCCAGTTGAGCTATGTTCCATTCTTCAAATGGTACTTATACCTTAACTTAAAAGAAAGTTTTGCTGAAATTAAAGACTTGCTTTCAAATAAATGCACTGAGCACTAGGATGTGAATGGAGCTGAGTAAAACAGACTGTAAAATAACATGTCAGTGGAATCCTCTACCAGAAGGATTTGGATTTTCAGAACCCATTCATTTCTGGCTCTGGACTACAAACATACCTGCAAAGACTTTCCCAAGTACAGTTCTCTCTCCAAATTTGCAGGTTTCACCTTTGTGGATTTGATTGGTCGTGGTACCCACTGGCCTTCCCCCAGCTCTCTCTCCTGCCACCCCCACTTGGGCGATCCCGATTGCACAGGTGGGGGGCAGACAGCTAAATGGGGAAGATCTTACCACACTGGCTCTCTCCCTTGCTGCCCCCACCCACGTGATCACAATCACACAGGTGGGGGTGGCAAGGAAACCAAGTGAGGAATATCTTTCCCCGCGGGCCCTCCCTCTTTCCACCTGCACTTGCATGATCACAATTTCGTGGGTGGAGGTAATGAGATAGCCAAGCAGGGAAGATCTTCCCCTGGTCTCTCTCTCTCGCGACCCCAACTCACGCAATCGCGTGGGTGAGGGCAACAAGAAAGCCAAACGGAAAACATCTTTCCCCACTGGTTCTCCCCCCAGCACCACCCATGCAATCGCATGGGTGAGGGCAAAGACAGCCAAACAGGGAAGATCTTTCCTCGCCAACTCTCTCCTGTGCCGCCCACCCGCTGGACCACCATCAGGCAGGTGGGAGTCTGTGGTTATTCGTGGTTTTTTTCCCCACTTTTACAGGAGTTCTGTTTCCCTACCCTCCAGGAATGTGGAGAGCCTACTGTATTTATCTCCAGACTTTAAAATTGATCAGTTACATCCTTTTCTACTGCGCTGTTGTTTAAAAAGTACAAGAGTGGATTGGAACTTAAAAGTAGCAACCCTAATACTCAGTAAGATAGGCAAGTTAATAAATTGCAGCATTTTTTCATCCATAAATCATCACAAAATGGATAGAGTTAGGTGGGCAAGATAGAGTTGAACATTTTAAGTGCATAACCTAAAGTGTAAGCATATGGATAGCCTAACATTTTGTTTTGATTTATTCGTTAAATTTGGCTATTCTTTATATAATTTCCTAGCTGTTTTAAAAAGACTTCTTATTGTCCAAGGCCTAAATACTCTAAAGGCACCAGGTCCTGTCTGATGCTGGAAGCTAAGCAGGATCAGCCCTAGTTAATACTTGGATGGGAGACCATCAATGAATACCAGGTGCTGTAGGCTATATTTCAAAGGAAAGGGTGAGCAAAATCATTTCTGAGTAGTCCTTGCCTAAGAAAACCCTAAGAAATTCATGGGGTTGCCATAATTCAATGGGTGACATAGGTAACATACACAGTTATTGTTCTCCAAGTGTAGACACAGATTCCCTCCTCTGAACCTTTAAGTTTTCATTCCTTCCCCTAAAGCTTTAACAAATGGAGCAACCTGTCCCTTACACTCTTGTAGTTATAGTATTGAATCAAATAATGTGGCATAATCTTTTTTCTTGTTGTACAAACACAATGCCATCCAATTATATGGAATGGAAAACAACAGCTGGACTGAACTGGAATCTCCAGAGTCTGTTAGCTATCCTCAAAGGGAACTTGAAGTGGTTAAATGAAATTCTAGGGCTGCCTGAACTTTATGTAGCAGGGAGCATTCCTAATTGAAACTACTGATAATAAATCACCCTGGGTCTTTCCTTCTGTTCATCTTGATCTTATGTTGTAGGTTGATGATAGCCCTTTTGGATCTGTAAAAAAAAAAAATGCTGTCAAATTAAAAGGCAGATGGGAATATTTTTCCGTGTGGCGTGGAGACTATGGTTGATATTGCTTTGCTATATCGGTTAAATACCAGTGATGGCATAACTGTGAAAAGGCGTGGCTTCTGAGTGTTATATTACGGTGAACACAGAAAAATGATAGTTAATTGAGAGCTTGAGAACAACACTTTGGATGGTTGGGTTCCCTATAATGGAGGGACAGGGAATCTTTTAACTTTGGGGAACCTCTGGATGTTTTGGCTTATAACTCCTGTCAGCCCCACAGAGCATGGCCAGTGGTAAGGGATTGCGGGAGTTGTAGTCTAAAATATCTGGAGGGCCAATCCCTGTCTCTGCTGTGACAGATACTGTCCTCCGACAGGGAGGTTCAACACATATGTCTAATCTAGATCTAGCATTAGAGAATTGTCATAATCAGGTACATATTGGAGCCAGTGCTCTGCTAAGATGTTCCCCTTCCCAACCAAAGTACCTGGTTACCATGTTAATACTCACAGTGTTTGTTCTGACTTTGCTTTCTTCTAGTCTTTCAGAAGTGGGAAAGTGCAGGCACCTTAGGATCCTTTTTTGTGGCCTCTGGCCCACATTTGTTTTTGCTATTTATGTTGTTGCAAAAAATACTTCCATAGCATTTTCACTGATATGCTTTTGACACAACTCTCTGGATGTTTTAGGTCTAGGAGAGGTATTTAATTAACAAAGAAGTAAACCAGATCCTAAGGTCTGCTTCACTTTCTGGGTAAATAAAGGCTAATATTGAGCCTCTCCCAACAACACAAACACGTGTGTGTGTGTGTGTGTGTGTGTGTTGAGGGGAAAAAAAGAATTAAAAAAATCTGAAGATGTAGGGAGCACAGGGTTATTTGGAGCAGATGCCTCAAAGACCCTTCAGCTCACAGAAGCTGCTATCACTGCTCTACACCCATTACTTACCTCTCCTCTAAGAAGTGGTGAATAGATGATAAAGCCACTGATGGCTAAATACTGTGATGGCTGTGTATTATCTCCAGCATAAGATGATGCCTTTGTCTGCCAGAATAACAAGTGGAAAAATAATGTTGTGCTCATGCCCTCTTGGGTATCTGGTTGACCACAGTATGGAAATAACAACAGTATGCTGACGTAGATTGGCCTTTGTTCTGAGGTAGCACAGTTCTTTTTATGAGCGGGCTGTTCCTTCTTGGTGCTGCTCGCCTGGTCACCATTTTACTCATTATGGGATGACAAATTGGCTGGGTTGCTGGTAACAGATGAGGAGGTAGAGATGACCAGCTCTCACTTCAGTTGCCATGTGGAGGAGAGAGCAGGTAAGGAACAAGAACAGTAACATATTGTTACATACCTATATTGTTGTTATGGTTCACAAATGTTGGACAGAGCAAAAAGGTGACATCAGCTGAATAATTACTTTCTACCAGCGTGTGAATGAGGATGGCTTGGATTTATGGCATTTCTCAGTTCTTTCTTTCAACATCTCTAAGTAAACCTTTGTTGCTATGAACTATGTATCTCCTTGTCTGTAAGCTCTATCTGTGATACTCTGTCTGTCTGTTCTCATTAAGATGGTGAGCGCTGATAGATATGGATTGGGAGCCTTTAGCCCTAGATGAAAGATGACTACTATTAACACACTCCCTCTACATGTCCTGATGTGTGGATCTGAAAGAATGAAGTCTGCAAATTCTACTCCCAAAGCTTCAGACACTAGGAAATATTACTAAAATGGATTCCTCAGTAGTTGAGATGACTCTTGCCACTGTATCTCTTTGGGCCAGGATACATGTGTAACTTGTTAACTGTTTCACAGAGATCTTGTAATGTTTGAATGTAAATTATCATTGATGAAATATATTTTATTCTAACAATTTCAAAGGAATGAACATGTTAGTCTGTTGTAGCAAAAATATCATGTAATTCCATGGCATCATAAAAGGCAACGTTCCACAAAAGTTCGTAAATGTGATAGTCTTTAAAGTGCCACAGGACTCTTTGATGCTAGTTCTTTATCTCTCACACACATGTTTTCTTGGCACAAAACTTCACTCACTTCATTGTCAATGTGTTGAGTGTGTGACCCATCAAGCTCAATCTAGCTCAGCAGCTACTTTTGAAGATTTGCCACATGCTATGTAACTCACTTAGTTTTGCAGTTGTAGTCAATAGCAAAGCCAGGAAGTTTACCAATGTCTTGTGGCTTGGCCGGTCACAAGTTGCACAGTCCTGGCTTAAAAGTCTATTTTACTTTCCTCACCAACCTTTTCTCCCCCAAAACCCTTCTTGTTGTGTGCCTTCAAGTTGTTTCTGACTTAAAGCAACCCTGTCATGGGAATTATGGGGGTGGAGAGTGTATGATGTGCATAGGGTCATTAAGCAGTTTCCATGGGAGTGGAGAATCAAACCCTGGTCTCCAGGGTTGTAGTCCAATGCTCAAACCACTATACCACACTGGCTCTCAAAACTCTTATCTCTGAGCAAAGCTTGATTGTTTATAATCTCCTGATCACAGTCTGCTTTTACTTCCTTTCTTGTAAGGGCAACAAACCTTGCTGCATCAGCATTAATTTGATTCCTATAGCAGCAGTTCAAATGTCGACATCATTGTGCTTGTTACGTTGATTTTCTCCCCCCTGTGAACCATATGTTATTTCTGTTTCCTTTTACCATACAATAAGGGACTTGGAAGATATTCATCCTAGTAACTGTCTTAAAATGGAATCATAGTGCTGTAACTGTATAATGAAAAAGTTCTGCAAGACAAAGCTTTTGAACAAAGGTTGTTTTGCACTGTGAATGTGTGTGTGTGGAGTGAGCAGGGGCGAGGCTCCATGTAAACATTTCTTTCTTTCTTTCTTTTTTGGGACAGATAGTGGAACTGGGGAAAAAACATCTCAGTAATTTGGGGAACAAGTTACTGCATGAATATAAATTCTTGTTTTTAAGATAATATTTATATAGCAGTTTTAATTTTTAGAATGTTCATAATACTTCACAGACATGATCTCAATAACACTTTCAGTATTCCCATCTCAGACGCGGTGGAGAGAGATGAAAGCTGTGAGAATGTTGGGTTTTCCTGAGGCCATAGTGTGAGTTTATCACTGAAAGAAGATTTGTACTAAAATTTCCTGGTTTAAAAACTTGGATGCCTTTTTCTGAAAATTGTGGCAGATCGTCCTTCAGAATGAAGAATAAAATGTTAAAGACATGATTTTTTAAAAAAATATTTATTTATCTTAAATTATTTCAACAAGCCTATATAGAAGGTCAACTTTTATATAAGACTATCTATAGTATATCACATCATTACAATTCCAGGCCTTAGTTTCTTAGTTTTTTTTTTAAATGACTTTTCCAGTATGGAAGACTAGAGGAGACAGGATTATTTTCTTTGTTTTACTAATGTTGATGGTTTCTTCAGTATGTATGTATGTATGTATGTATGTATGTATGTATGTATTGGTAGCTCCTCATAAACTACCAAATGCAAAGAGATTCTTTACAGTTCAAGACCTTGTAACTCCATTTGGAGCAAAACATAAAACTTATGAAAGTAAATACAGTTTGTAATTTTCTGAAAAACCTTTACTTTTAATACAGCAGACATGAAATGTTTTATGCAAAACCAAGTTATACATAATGAATTTGATGTTCCTAAAGTAGCTAAGTGACTTTCAATGCCTTTCAGGGCTGCTAATTTTGCATATTTTTACTTTTTTCTAAAAATTTCTGTTTTTAACCCCTCCTTTTTTTCTCCATGACTTCAAAATTTCTGGAAATTTTGCATCTCTAGTTGTATACCTGTGTGTATAGATACATAAAGAAGCCTGTACTAGTTTTTAAGCCTAGAAATGTTGCCTTGGAAACAGATAGCCCTTTTGGAGACATTCCAACATATTTTTAATTAGTTACAGCTCTACAGCAGGACTGAGTAACCTTGTTGGACTGGAACTCCCATTATTCATAGTCAGCTTAGTCAGTGGCGAGAGAGTGTGGAGGTAGAATCCAACATCATCTGATGGGCCAAAAGCTGTCAATCTTTTTTCTTCAGCTGTGTAGTCTAGAAATCTCTTCCAGCTAAAAGTGGAAATTGCCATAATTCATCAAGTAATAGTTCTGATTCCAAAAGATTAGGCTGCATGAATTTCCTCATGCACAATCAATCCTGCTTAATCTTCAGGGGTTTTAGCTGAAGAAAGTGAATAGCATGGCAAGGGCTTTCTTTTTGCAATTATGAATGTTAAGGGGAGAGCTGATACAGTCTTGGTGAAAATGTAGTGTTGTCTCATTTGTTGAATGTGTTGGGTTAGCACAATGGGATGGGGAACCTGTGATTCCTCCAGATGTTAGACCCCCAACTTCTCTCAGTCCTAGCCACCATGAGTGGATGAAGTTGTGTTGGCCATAAGACAAATTCTCAAATCCGCATTGTGCTAATGCCTTTATTACATCAACTAAAAAGGCACACAGATCTATTCAAGCTTTCAAGACTGTCTGGTTCATTCATCAGGCAGAGATGCTACAGAAAACAGGCAGAGGAAAAGTAGGAATAGGGGAAATGCCTGGAATCTGTAGTCATGTACTTTTCATGCTGCATTGAAATGTTAGAAGAGGAAGAGTTGGCAGACTGCTGATTCCTCATCCTTGAATTGTTGCAAGAGCCCTATTTTCGTCCCTGCCTCTCTGCCAGTTTCACTGAGCAAATGATACTTCACAGCTGTGTTCCCATTCTGTGTATGCTACTTCCACCTTCTGTACAGAGATAGCTTATCCCAAATGGGTCCTCTGTGTGTATCTTACACAGATAGACCAAAATCTAATGGTTGAGTCCTAGGCCCTTTCTACATGACGTCACTGTCTCATTTCTGCAAGAGGATGGCAGTGGTCAGCAGGTCGCGCTTCTGCATGACATTGTCGCTGTCTTGCTGCCATCCTGTCGCAGAGCATCATACTTGCGCAGTTTTCACAAAATGGAAAAAATCCATTTCACGTCTGCGATCGTGCGGCACTCCTGTCACTTCTGGCCATTTGGAAGCTGTGGAAGTGCATTGGCGACACTTCCTTACATAGCACAGCAATGGAAGAAACCCAGCTGTGCTGCAGAAGGAAGACGTGGTGCTATTGCATTCTCTTCCTCATGGACCGAGCAGATGCAGAGGGGAGCATTGCTGGCACGCTCCCTTCTGGACCCGAGACTGCAGCAAGATGACACGGAAGAGTGTTGTTGTGTGGAAATGGCCTTAGTTTTTTTCTAGCCCTGCTTGCTCAACGCATAAGCCCGGGATGAATTTCTGAAGTATCTGGTGAACTAATCTGGTACAACTATGATTAATTCCTAACTGTAGTTCACTTTAGCCACAGATTGAAAACCACCTTCTATCCAGCAGTGGCTGGTGATTGTGACGTCTCTATAATGATTAATCTGGTTCAGATTGGGTTTACTACCTTGGATAGCTCCTTTAGACTAAAACCTGGAGTGGGTTCCAGCCCCACTACCATCAAAGCCATCACTACTTCTAACCACCATTGTAAACAGCATGGCTTGGCATTGCCTGTAGTTAGTGAAAATGACTGCTCCTGTAATAAGTGTTCTCTGTAGTTAGCTCTGGAACTGAAAGGGCACCTCCCTGAAAGAGGCATGCCTGTAGGAGAAGTAGTATGTGAGCCTGCAAGCACCGTGGATTTGCTATGAATAAATTAGACTATTGGGCAACATTTTACTGGGCCAGGGAAATGCTGGTCCTTCTCTCATTGTGCAAGAACTTAGGGTTGCTTAACAGATGAAAGGAAGTACTTTTTAGTATGACACAAAATGCAACACAAACTTGTTGCCATTTCTTCTATGGCTTTTAAAAAGTAAGGCAAATACCTGGAGGGTACATTTGTATGTGACTAACCAGAATAGCAAAAGATGGCTTTCTCTTCTCCCCTCTTCATCTTCACAACAGTCCTGTAAGGCGGGATTTCTCAACCAGGGTTCCCTGGCACTCACTAGGGTTCTGCAAGAGATTGTGATTGAAAGAAAACAACATTTCCTTGAACTGTAAAAATAATATTTTTAATGCATGGGTTCTCTGAGACCTGAAAATTATTTCTTTTTTTTTAAAATATATTTTTATTAAAAACTGAAAAAAAAACATCGTATCTGATATCACATAACATCACAAACATAACAGACATTTAAAAAAACAAAACATACAAGTACACACATGTAACATACTACATATAATTTAAACAAACATAGAGCATTTCCCCCTTTTCATGGGATACAGCCTTAGGTTTTTTTAACACCCCCCCACCTCTGTATATCAGAAAGGAATAAAATTAATATCCATTTTAACATACATTATCTTCAACTCTACTTACAAGTACATCTAACATTAATATACTTCAACATTCCTGTTCTTTCAAAAATAAACCTATTGCATCAACAGCTCTTCTCTTGTTTCTACCTCCCTCCACATTGATATCTAGGGATTATCTCTCATTATTTTTACGATGATCACTTCCTGAACTTATTCCTTATGTATGATATATCACTAAATTTGGTTCTCAAGGTTAAAAACCTTTAATTGCAATTTCTTTATTACCCAAAAATTCTGTAAACGGTTCCCAAGCTTTGTAAAACTTACTGTCCATCTTGTTGTCTAATCTATAGGTCATTTTGTCCATTTGTGCTATTTCCATAGTTTTTTCTATCCATTCCTCCACTGTTGGGATGCAAGTTGATTTCCAATATCTAGCATAAACGAGTCTGGCCGCCACAATTAAATTTTGTTGTAGTTGCAGAAAGATTGGTCTTTCACAATGGCCAACTCCCCAAGTGACTGTTGTACTGTAATAGCCCCTCCCCATAGTCATTGGGTTGGAGACCAGAGAAGCATCTGGCTATTGCCAAGGGTAGATACAGACCAATGAGTCCATCTGCTGAGAAATCCATAGGACCCTGGAAGATCTTAGTGGAAGATATCCTCAGTCTGCATCTGACTTCAGGAACCTAGCCAGGCATTTATCTGACCCCATACAAGTGATAGAATGGCAGAAGGGGCTAGGGTATTGCAATGGTGAGTCCTCTGGGTAATGACAAGGAAGCCGTAGCAGAATGGAACATGTGGAATTCTTACACTACCTTTAACCATGTAGAAGCTTGACCAACATGTGTACAAATGCACAAGCATACTCATACCCATATCTGATGCCACTAGGAGAGAAAAAACAATGAAGTCAGGTACTAAAATTTAGACTGCTATGGAAGCTTTGAATTTTTAAAATACTAACACGTAAGGCTGCTTTTCAGAACCTAAACAAAACACAAGCATTGGCTGTCTTTCTAAAATGAAACACACTTCCTAGAGCTAGGAAATTGTAAGTACAGTGAGCAAGAATGGTCTTCTGGCAAAGTGATGAAAAGGCATTGAAGGATATTGTCCAGGTCAAAATATCCTGTGGGAACAATAAACTGGCATCTTACCTACATAAGAGGAATGAGTTCAGGGCATCTTACTGTGACTCTGTCTGGGCACATTAATGGTGCTTCAGTCATAATGGCTTGTTGTGGCCTATTTTCCATCTCAAGGTAGCATGCCTCAAAGTTAGGATTTTTTATTCTGAGTCCATTGAAGCATTTCTCTTGTGAAAATCTTTAATTGTTTTCCTCCTCTGGCTTTGTACTGTATAACAACAAATAAGCTGAAATGGTACCCAGCTGTGTTAATTGTTGGTAGCTCTAAATCAACTCCCTTGTCAAAGGCAGGGGGCAAAATGCAACCTTGTGTTGCGGAAACAAAGATGAATGCTACCTCCCAGTCAGAAAATCCATATCTGTTTTTGCTAGAAGTGGAACAAAATGGTGGTAACTCCTAATGCGGGATGCAAAATTGTTCAGAAATTCATTGTGAAGGTCACACTGGGCCTTACTGACTGAGTTATGAACTTTATTCCCCTTTCATTATTGCCTTGATTTTACCATTTTCTTTAAAACAGGGACAGGCAGCTTTGGAATCCAAACTCTGCACCAGAGCTCGTTTTCTGTATTTTGAAAAGCAATGCTGGCACCTCTGTTCTTGTTTTAGTAACCTGTTGCTGAGCTGGTCCTGCTATTAGGATGAGATAACTGTTGCCAGCAGGTGGAGGCTGATGGGAAGGAACTGGAACACAAGGCTGTTTGTGTCATATTCACACTGCCCTTACCTTTAAACTAGTTTGCTGTCCTCAGTTGTATTCTGTCTGATCATGAATGTTAAGGAAAGAACCCTTTCGCACTAGACAATTGTAGCACTATGTTTCCACTTTAACTGCCATGGCTGTATTCTGTGGAATCCTGAGGTATAGTTTGGTGAAGCACTAGAGTTCTCTGGCTGAGAATTCTAAAGGTCCCTCCCTAAACTAGAAACCCCGGGATTTTCCACAGTATGTTGCCATAGCAGTTAAATGGAATCATAGCACTATTATTATGTAATGTGAAAGGGCCCAAAGAGGGTATCTATGTTAGATAGTTACAGCAGTTTGGTACCTGTACCTGCTATGGCTCCATCCTACAGAATCATCAGATGTGTAGTTAGATCAGATACTTAAAATTCTCTGCTAGACAGCTGTAGTCTACTGTCTAGAAATACACTACCAGAGCTGTTGAATAGAGAAGTCTAAGCACTCACCAAAGTAGAAATCCCAGAGTGCCATAGGATGGGACCATGACTGTTAGTTATAGAAGTATCGTACTGCTATAACTATGTAGGCTAAATGCATTGAAAAAGTCAACTTCCAATCTGGTTGTCTTTTGCATATGGTACTAGGGGATGCCATCGTGTCCTTTGGGTCTAACCTGATAACTACAGATCTATGGTTTCCCCTTCCTGAGAGTGAAAAGAGAGGCAGATCAAGAGGAAGAATCTTTATTCCCTCTATTCCCACACATACTGCATGGAGCCACATCTGTGGCCCTTTCACACCACACAATTATACACTGTGGTATAACTTTAACTCCTATGGCAACATCCCATGAAATCCTGGGGCTTGTAGTTTGCAGGGAAACCAGAGGAGCTGTCTGCCTGAGAATTCTAAATGCCCCCTTCCAGGACTATATTCCTATCATAGTGCTATAATTGTATCAAGTGAAAGGCCTTTTAGAGATAGTCTGCCTACTTACGCTGAGACAGACCTTCTTGGGTCTTTTAAGGCTGCTTTTGAGGCTGAAAAGCAGGAGGCTGCTTTTCATCCTGGAGAGAAGTGACTAGTGGGGTGCCACAGGGTTCTGTCCTGGGTCCAGTGCTATTCAACATCTTCATCATTGGTTTGGATGAAGGAGTAGAGGGCATGCTGATCAAATTTACAGATGACACCAAATTGGGAAGGGTTGCTAATAATGCAAGAAGGCAGAATCAAAATTTAAAATGACCTTGACAGATTGGAGAGCTGAGCCAAAGCTAACAAAATGAATTTCAACAGAGAGAAATGTAAGGTCCTGCACTTAGGCAGAAAAAATGGAATGCCCAAATATAGGATGGGGACACATGGCTGGATAACAGTATGTGTAAAAGGGATCTAGGAGTCTTGGTAGATCACAAGCTGAACGTGAGTCAGCAGTGTGATATAGCAGCCAAGAAAGCCAGCGTGATTCTTGGTTGCATCAATAGGAGTGTGGTACCACTCTATTCTGCTTTGGTTAGACCTCATTTGGAATACTGTGTCCAGTTCTGAGCACCTCAATTCAAGAAGGATATCGACAAGCTGGAGCATGGCCAAAGGGGGGGGGGCAACCAAAATGGTGAAGGGTCTGGAAGCCATGCCCTGTGAAGAGCAGCTTAGGGAGCTAGGCATGTTTAGCCTGTGGAAGAGAAGGTTAAGAGGGAACATGATACTCATGTTTAAATATTTGAAGGGATGTCATGTTGAGGAGGGAGCGGTCTTGTTTTCTGCTGCTCCAGAGACTAGGACAAGGAGCAAGGGATTCAAGCTGCAGGAAAGGAGATTCCAACTGAACCTCAGGAAGAATTTCCTGATGGTCAGAGCTGTCTAGCAGTGGAATATACTGCCTTGGAGTGTGCTGGAGTCTCCTTCTTTGGAGGTTTTTAAGCAGAGGCTGAATGGCCATATGTTGGGAGTGCTTTGATGTCTGTTCTTGCATGGCAGGGAATTGAACTGGATGGGCCTTGTAGTCTCTTCCAAGTCTATGATTCTATGACTCAAATGTCACTCTGGCAGATGGCTACCACCTTGCAGAGATTTATCTTGTTCTTTTGTCCTGTTGATTAGCAAGAAAGAGGGTTACTGAGGCAATTCTGGCTTAGCTTCATCCAATACCTTATACCTTTCCTTGTATTAGTAGGTGGTAGGGTTCATATTGGTTGGGACTGTTACTCTTTTAAAGGTATACAAATGGAGGTTCAGACAAAGATGGCGTAGCGATTGATCGTCTGCTTGCACAGTTGCGGGATGGACGATCGGTGTACAAGATTATATGCGTGTTTCGAACGGAAAGAAATGGGGCAACTTATTCCCTTGGGAAAGGGGATTTGGAGGGGCTCTGTGTAGACCGGATCTGGCGTTTAGCTCCCCAGAAATTTTGACAAGAAGAGGGGTGTGGACAAAGCCGATGGGTCAAAGAGCCACCACGTCTTGTGCAACCACCGGGAAGCGGTAATGGCTATGCCACAAACTCATAAGTAAAGAGATGCGTGACATGTAAATAATTTTTTTCTTTGCTGAAACTCAGGGGGAAGAGTGAAACTCCTTCGCAATAACAGCATCTCGTAAACTGGAAAATATACTAAGACGAAGAGTGGGGAACAGCACAACGATCAGGAGAAAGAATCCAAGACACAACTATAGCAACAAGTGATAAGTTAGAATAAAAGTTTAAATTAAAAGGACAACTTAATTTTAAAAATAAGGAAACAAAGTGAATGAAGAAAGCAGTGAAGGAGGGAGGAGAATTAAAGAGGAGAAAGATGAGTGAAGGAAAAGACTATTTCTTTTTGGATTTTTTTTTTTGGAAGACACCAAAGCGCCATTACAGGCTCTGCGTTTTGCCTTTCGGACATATGTGAGTATATAATACTGAAGCTGCGACCTGGGATTTCCTTTTTTGTATTGTGCTTTAATAGACATACTATTTGATAGATGGAGGCTTGATTTTCAAAAATAACTGGACTCAGAGACTCAGAGGTTTAAGAAATAGGCTATTGACATTTATAGAAAGTAGTTGGGATTTTGATCAATGGACAGATAGAATCTGGAACACGACAAGAGTGAAGAAGAGGAAGAGTCACTGTTTATAAATAAAGGACACTGAAATAATAACGAAAAACTTACTGGATTAAACATTTATTTTGTAACTGGAGTAAGACATATAGAAAGCATAAGAAGTCTGAACAAACTGTTTTCGTGGAGAAGCTGAGAGAGTTAAGATGACTGATAGAGAAAAAGAAAAAGAAGCCAACAGCTCCGTAACAGTGAAGGACAGAGACATTGGACAGAAACCTTGAGAGAGAGATGAGGAAACACCAGAGGGAAAAGTAGAAAAGTGGAGACGCTGAGAAATAGAATATAGAAAGAAATAGACGATAGACAGACATTAGAGAGAGGTTTGGAGCTGCTGTACTGCCAGGTGGTAAAGGAAGATAAGACTAAGGTTAGAAGATAACAGATAGAGTGAAATAAGCCGGAGAAGAACAGGTACTGTCAGAGAAAATAAAAGGAAGATGGCAGCAGGAAGAAGAGTGGTGCAAACACAAATACAGACGTTATCTCAAAGAAGGTCTTCAGGAGAAATGGAACCTCATCGATTGTTATTAGAGGAAATTATGAAGATAAGAACAAACGTGTGCTGAAATGAAAGATTTGTCAACAAAGGTTAAAAAAGAAGTGAGAGAAATGAAGAAAGAGATGGAACACTTTGCACACAGACTGGAAATGTTGACAGATGTAAAAAACATGAATAAGAACTTAGAGGAAGTACAAAAAAACGAGGAGTCTGGAAAAAAAGAACTGGAGATCTAGAAGGCATGGTGGAACAAACAGAAATGAAAAACATGCCCTCAGAATGGAAATACAGAGAGAAATGTATTAAGATAAGAGGATTAGAAGAAATGGAGGACGAGGATCTCTATAATAAATTGATTCCAGCATTGGCGAGATTTTTAGGTTGGCCATTAGAACAAATGGATGTGGAAATAGACTGGATTTTTAGAATAAACTCGTTAATTGCAGAGAAAAGGAAGGTGCCCAGAGACATTGTGGTATATTTTGTGCGGGAGAGAGTAAAAGAGATGCTTATCCAGCAGAGCTACACAAATTAATTATTGATGGAATGGAATTGAAAATATTTAAAGATGTCCCGTCACAAGTACCCAAGAAAAGAAAGGACTACTCATTCCTAATACAAGAACTTAAGAAAAAAGACAAAGTGGGGAAAGTTAGAAGGTGTAATATTTACATACAGTCAAAGAAGATACATGATAAATATGGTAAGTAAGGCTGAAGAATTTTTGAAAAGGTTCAAAGAAGAAAGTAAGAAGAAACAAAGTAAAGATCAGAGGATGGAAGAGAGAAAGGAAAGAAAGGAGGAAGGAAAAGAGGAGATAACAAGTAAAGACTGGGGTCAAAATAGTGAAAGGAAATATAAAACGACTTTGGCAGAAGAAGGAGAACAACTGGAAGAACGAGAGCAGAAAGAGTTACAAGAGGAACAGGAATTGGAAGAAAAGGATCAAGAACAAGAAGATATAGAACAGGAAGAGATGGGAGAAGATATATCATCAGAAGAGACTGCATAAAAGAAAGAGGGTATAAACAAAATGAGAATAAAAGTACTGTCATGGAATGTAAGAGGAATAAATTCGATAATTAAAAAGAAGAGAACCTTTCATTATTTAGAAATACAAAAATGTGATGTTTACTGTATATAGGAGACACATATAATTAGAACAGATAAAAAATCCTTAGAAAACCCCAAATTAGGGAATATATTTGCCACAGGTATAGAGAAGAAAAAAGAGGAATTGCAATATACATGAATTCAAAATATGCTGCTAAAGAAGTGCTAAATGGTGACCAAGGTAGATATTTAGGAATAGAAGTCAAGATGTTAAATACAAAGATAGTAATAATAGTAATATACGGCCCATTGGAAAATAAAAATAACTTTTATGAAAACTCTCAGAAAAAATTAGAGGCATGGAATACCAAGACATAATAATTATGGGGGATTGGAATGGGGTTATGCAACCAGAACTAGATAGATCCAAGATTAAAAGACAAATGAAAAATAAGGAGAAGTTACCAAAAAGTTTTTTGCGATGACAGAAAGCTTGATATTAGTTGATGCTTGGAGAAGCCTGTATGGAACCCAAAAAGAATTTATTTATTTTTCTGAAATATATAAAACATGGTCTAGAATAGATATTATTTGGAACTCAAAAACAATAGTTAAATATCTATATAAGATGGAAACTTTACCAAGGATAATGTCAGACCACAGTCCTTTAGTATTAACTATGCAAGATAAGAAAAAAGAGTTTAGATGGAGATTAAATGAGAATTATTGAAAGAGGAGAAAATAATAGAAAAAGGAAAAGAAACTTTAGAAAGTTATTTTGAGGAAAATCTAAATAAAGGGGTTCCTATAGGAATGTTATGGGAATCTGGGAAAGCAGTTATGTGCAGCTTCCTAATACAACAAGATGTCAAAATAAAAAAGGAGAAAAAGTTGAAAGAACAAAAGCTGATAGATCAGATAAAACAGCTAGAAAACAAACGGAAGACTGTACCACAAGATAGTAAGATTGTTGATGAAATAAAGGTGTTACAAAAACAAATATCATTGCAAGATGTAGAAAGAAATCTGAAGTTAGCAAAACAAAAGAACTTCTTTTATGCCAATAAAACAAATAAATGGTTGGCATATAAAATTAGAAAAGAGAGAGAGAAAAGATTAATTTCACATATAAAAGAGATAAGAAAATATTGGTAAGACAGGACGAGATAAAGAAGGCCTTTGAAAGATATTATGGAAATTTATTTGTGGAATCCAAAACTAATCATTTAGAGAGAGATAAGATAAGACAATATCTAAAGGAAGGAAAGATCCCTAAAATTACTGATGAGCAAAGAGAAGAACTAAATAAAATAATAACTAAAGAAGAAATTCTGCAGGCTATTAGAAGGCAAAAAACAGGGAAAGCGCCTGGTCCAGATGGTTTTTCAGCCTTATATTATAAAGTATTTAGTGAACAATTAATTAATCCACTATATGATATAATAAATGGGATAAATAGGGAGACAAGACCCCCCTCGTGGGGACAAGCAAACATCACTTTAATACCAAAGGAAGGGAAGGACCCACATGAATTAGGAAATTACAGACTGATAGCACTGTTGAATGTGGATTATAAAATATTTATGACAATATTGGCAGAAAGGTTAAAAAAAATGTTACAAGTACACAGATCAAAATGGATTTTTACCAGGGAGAACATTAAAAATTAATATAAGGACAGTGTTAAATATAATTGAATATTATCACAGGCACAATGGAAAGAACATGGCATTATGCTTTCTCGACGCAGAAAAGGCTTTTGATAGAGTCAATTGGATCTTTTTAGAGGAAACAATAACGATGATAAACATTGGAGAGAAATACATAGAATGGATAAAATCAATTTATAAAGACCAAAAGGCCCAAATAATAATAAATGGAGAAACAACACAAAATATATCTATAAATAGAGGAGTTAGACAGGAATGCCCCCTGTCACCCCTCCTATTTATATTAATATTGGAAATATTAAGTAATAGAATAAGACAAGAAAAACAAATACAAGGGGTCAAAATTCAGAATCAGGAATATAAATTGAGCACATATGCTGATGACCTTGTTATCGTTCTTGAGGACCCAGTAGTAAGTGCAGGAGTATTAATGGACATATTAATAAACTTCAGAGCATTATCGGGTTATAAAATAAACAAAGAAAAAACAAAAATAATCATAAAAAATATAAGAAAACAAGAAGAGGAAGAAATAATAAAACTAACTGGATTTACGATGGGGGAAAAGTAAGGTATCTTGGTATTATTATTACAAAAAACAATGTGGATCTATTTGACAGTAATTATAAGAAAGTATGGTATGAAATAAGGGAGGACCTTAAAAGATGGGGAAAATTGGAATTATCTCTATTAGGTAGGATATCGGTGATTAAAATGAATATACTCCCGAAAGTAAATTTCCTATTCCAAAACCTACTAATAATGATGAATGAAAAGCCTTTCAAAGAATGGAATAAAGAATTATTGAAATTTATATGGAAAGGGAAGACATTAAGGATAAAAGTTAATATATTAGAAGATACAAAAGAAAGAGGAGGAATGGGATTACCAAATTTAAAGTTATATTATTATGCAAATTGCTTGGAATGGATAACAGAATGGATAACATTAGAAAATAAAAGAGTATTATATTTAGAAGGAAAGGAGCTATACTTTGGGTGGCATGCGTATGTTTGGTATGGGAAAATGGCAATAGATAAAAAAATTTAAAATCATTTTTTAAGAAAAGCCCTGATTATAGCATGGTTAAAATATAAAAAGCAGTTATATTTAAAAATTCCATTATGGGTTTCGGTACACAAAGCTTTTTACAATAGAGAAAAACCGAAGACAGAAATATGTATTAAATATAAAGATATTTTGAAAATACAAGGGGATATTACAGCTTTTAAATCGAAGGATGAATTGAAGATGGAGGGATGGGATACACATTGGTTATTAATTAGACAGTTATGGGAGAGATATAAAAAAGATAAGGACGCAGAGGGGTTTGAAATTAAAGAAAATGAATTTGATAAATTGTTAAAGCCAGAGATAGAACATAAAGTAAGTCAGATATATAAAATTTTACTGTTGTTACAAAATGAACCAGAAACGGTTAAGACAACAATGATAAAATGGGCCCAAAATATTAATCATACAATAACAATGAATCACTGGGAAAACTCGTGGATGATTACTTGGAAATTGATAAAGCCAGCAAGCCTAAGGGAAAATTACTATAAGATGCTATGTAGGTGTTATATAACCCCAGTACAAATTGCAGAGATAATATAAAAATCTGAAATATACATGTTGGAAATGTGATCAGAGAGGCACATTCTATCATATACAGTGGCGATGTAAACAAGCAAAGAGATTCTGGGAGGTAATTCACTGCAAAATTCAAGAAACGTTGAAAATGAAATTTGATCCATCACCACAAATTTATTTACTTAATATGATAGATGAGTTACAACTGAATAAAGCACAAAAGAAAATAGTTTTATATATGATAACTGCGGCTAAAATTTGCTTTGCCCAGGTCTGGAAACTAGAAAGATCTCCTAGATTAGAAGATTGGTTGATAAAATTGTATGATATGGCAGAAACAGATATAGTAATAGAATCGCTAAAAGATAATATGAAAAATAAAGCAATAGAAGAGTGGAGAATGGTATGTCCGCTTTGGGAAGCTTGTTGGGGTAAGACTGCAACTATTTTTTTAGGTTGAAGATAATTGAAATATTTATTGGTATAAGAAATAATATGGACGTTGTGTTGGGAGATGTTAGATTATAGATAATGTTAAAATTAAAAGTAAAGGGGCAATAACGAAACAAAAGAAGGAATAAGAAGATGGAACAACTTGGAAATTATAATTTTTTGAAGAAGGAATGTTATAGATAAAGAAGCATTGGTAACTTGAGTTTCGGCAAAAGGTGGGGGGAAGGTAAGGGGAATTTGTGTTCATTAATTTTTATTTTATTTTTTTAGTTGGTATATATGTTTAGTTGTATGGTTAGTAGGTTAGAAAGACAGGATTAGGTTATGTTTAGGTTATGTTAGAGAATGAAGATTAGAAAGTATATATGTTAGTATTTGTTGTCTATTGTTAGTTTTGTGTAGAGTTTTTGGTATGTTCTGTATTGTTGGTTTACTTTTTTTTATTAGTTTTTGTTATATGTTTTATATTTCTAAATAAATAAAACTAATTAAAAATAAAAAAAAAATGGTATACAAATGCAGGAGTAGCCTCCATGACTCTAGCATCATCAATCTCCTTCCCCTCGTGCTTTTTAACTCTTTTTGCCTGATGAGGAATCCTATAAAGCATATTGATTTATTTTATTTTTTTGCCAGTTTGGTTGGCTTAATTAAGATGTTGCCACAATATGAATCCTGAGAAGACAATTAGTTGCAAGTATAATTCAACACAGACACACTGTAACTAGTTGCAAGATTTTTAAAGGCACCTCTTTTCTTGTTATTCAGAAGTAGCCAGAATATATGCCTTTCACAGATACTTTAAAAAAAACAAACCTTCAAAATGTCATGAACTGATAGCCTGTGGTAAAAAAACACACCTAGGTTATAAGCCACCTGCCCCCACAGTAACTATAAAAGCAACTTAAAAAACAGTTACAACTTGCTTTAAATATTGAGGTTTAGGCTTACTCCATTTCAGTGGCTCTTCAGCCTTTTGGTGTATTGCTTTTCATTGGCATATGCTATCCTTGGTCTTCAGGGGTTTCCAGGTGTGGTGCTTTAAAGCGATCATTACTTGTTTTTGTCATACAAGAACTCTTCTCTGACAGTTGTCTAAATTCAGCTGCACCATAGATTTATGGGTAGTCCTTATAAACCTGACAGTTAATTTTCAAGCCCTCTTCTAGTACCCTTCAACATGGAATTTCCTCATTTTCACTGTTATTGCAAGTACCACATTGATGTTTTACTTGAACTCCCTGCCATAAGTGCCTCTTTACTAGGTAATCAGTTCCAACTCAAAAGCTGTCAGTGCATCTATGACTAGAATTTGTTTTTTTGAATGGTGAGCTTTGCTTTATACCTGCATTTAATGCTTTCATACCTAAAGGCAGTAGCAGTTATGAAGACATCATCCGGAGATGAAGCTTTCGTGTGTGTGTGTTTGTACCAGATGTCCCAAATCCTGCATTTTTTGCTGATGTATGTTACCCCATTCCTTTAATAAAATGTGATGTGCATATTGTCCCACAGTGTGGTTGTTTCTAGGTAGGAGGAAGTGTTGAAATGATGCTTGCTTGCAAATAATAAATTTCTTCTTTCTTTTTTTCCCCTTAGTTAGCTGGAGTTGCTTTCCTAGGAGCTGGTCTTTGGGCCTGGGGTGAAAAGGTAAGACAGTAGTGACTGTTTATATAGAATAAAGTCTCTTTTGTTAAGGAAATGTAAATAGTCTCCCTCCCTTCCTCCCTCCCTCCCTCTCACACACTCACACACACACACATGTACACACACACTCTCTTTTGATCAGTGAAATGCCTGTAAATAAATTCTACCTCTGCCCTTTTTTGCATCCCTGCTTATTTTTATAAATTAGTACAAAACCAGTTTCTACGCTGGCGATGCCAAGAGATTTGCTATACAGTCCTTTGCTGTCCACTCAGAAATGAATCCTATTGAGTTCAGTGAGATTCATGCCTTACACTGCAGTGCTATATACAATTTATCCAGGAGTCAAACTGGGCTGGACTCACCTCTGAGGATATCTCTATGAATGCATTGGCAGGCCCTGTTCAAACATTGGGTAGCAGTAAGAAAGACATGCTTGCCTCATTACCCAGTCTGGACTGTTGGTTTCTGGGTAATAATCTTCATTGTACTTTTCTTCTGTATGGCTTGACCGTTCTGGAAGCATCCTAGAATCTTTCCCTTGAAAAGCAACATTTTTGCAGTATAAGATTTGAGGTTATACTGATATGTGGATGGCTAACTTCCACTGTTTGTACTTAGTTGGGACATCTTATTTCATGCTCTCCCTGTTTTATGTTCTAAGCTGCTACAAAACTTACCTGAAAGTCACTGGGGTAATATTTTGAGATCCACATTAAGTCAAAATTAACATCATAACTGATCCACAGTTAAGCTGGAGTATTCAACCCAAATCTTGTACTCACGCAGCAGATTTATCAGGATAGTTGGGTGTAGAGGGACAAAAGATAAATACAGTCAGCCCTCTATATTTGCCGGTTTGACTTTCACACATTTGATTATTTGCAAGTCTCTCTAACTCCCCTGCCACCTCAGATGCTTCTTTTCTGGGGGGGACTCTCCATCTCGAGGCCTGTAATCAGGCCAGGGAGCCCTTGAAAAATCTGCCTCTGGTCTTTCTTCTCCACCACCAGCAGCTGCCTGGCCAACTAAGGACGGCTCACAGCCTGATTTGTCAGCACCATGAACCCTCTTCAAATGCCCCCTCCACACCCAACGACAGAGATCATTGTGAGAGAGGAAGTATAGGGCCAGTGTGCTGACTTGCCCCCTTTTCTTCTCCTTTCCCTGACCTGGTTTAAACCCTGGGTGCCTGTTATTCATGCCTTGACCCCCTTCTCCCCTCCACAAACACATTTTGATATTTTCAATTGTTTCACTTTTGTGGGGGTCCTGAGTCCCTAACCCTAGTGAATGTGGAGGGCTGACTGTAGCAGGTTTACTTTTTTGAGAGAAAAGGAACACAACCATCACAAAAAACTGAATATCTCCATTTCCAACTGTAAAAATGTTGGATGGTATGAGCTAACATGGTGGTATAATCAGGGTTTTTGACAGAGCTTGGAAAAGTTGCCTTTTTCTAACTAAAACTTCCAGAATCTCTCAACCATCCTGTTTACTGACCATGCTGGTGGGAGGACTGGGGAACCTCCAGACTTTGCTTTTCAGGCCTGATGGGCCTGAGTTATGCACTGAACTTCATTGCCAGATTGTACTCTCTTCACTGCACTGTTGTGAGGATGTAGTGGAGTAACCCTATCTGGGCATGTGCATCTCTCTGAACTCCCTGAAAGAAACAAAAATAAAATTGGGAAGAATAGATAAGATGAGGGTTACATATTTATAGAAGGAGAGTCATGTTGAACCTCGCTGCAACTTTCTTCTCTCCTCTCATTGCATCATACTAAGTCCAATTTTCATAACTAGATAGAACCTGAACCCTTTTGGTTCTCTCATTTTTTCTGAGGGCCAAAGATAATAATTTTATGAGTATTTTATATCTTTGAGGTGTAACATCAGAAAGAACCTGATTCTACTAGCAGCTAGCGGTTCGGATTTTCCACTCACTTGAACGGCTCATTAAACCTTGCTCTGTATTATCCGGTGACTATGAAACTAAATTTGAAGGTGTTACACCACTTGTGTAAACATAGTAATTGTGACAGGAGCTGTTTATTATTGATACGGCATTGAATAGATGGGTCTGTAAATGGTTGTGAAAGATCTGTATTTTTCTTCTACTCAATTTGCCTTGCATCCATCATTGCATGTGTATGCTTAAATAATGTTCTTCCTTTTGCACAAATCTAAACATCAATATCCTATCCATATTCTTGTCCATTCTTCCAGCTTCTTTTTTTGAATGGATAATGGTTTTTTTTCTCTCTCCACAGTTCTGGTAGCAGGCATTCTGAGTTTTAAAAGGAACACCAGAGCTGATGCCAAGTATAAGCTTCTGATAGATAGCATTCCTGTGAAGCAGCTTATCTGTATTGTTCTGGAACAATTTTTGAGATACTTAACCACTGATTCTTATTTTTGAAATCTTCTTCTTATTTTTAGGCACTATAGCAGGCAGCTTGAAGGCACACAGGCGCACGTGCGCGCGCGCACACACACACACGCAGGGTATGCTTCTCCACCACATTTTTAAAATGTTGATCTGAGGGCATATGTCTTGACGGAGCTACTCAGACTTATATGAACGCTTTCTGAAATGTAGCTTACCAAATAAGCTCTTGGTACAGTTTGCAGTTAGTGAAACATGGTAGCATCTAAATCTGCCCTGAGATGAGGCTTGATATAGGAAACTGCTAATGCTGCTGTAGTAACTGCACCCAACCCAGTGCCTTCTAGCTATATTGGACTGTGACTCCCATAAAACAAAAAACAAACAAAACCCTCTAAAAAGACAGCAGTCAGAAATAAACCAAAACCAAAATGCTTAATGAGCATTTTATCTCTGTGATGTGTGACATCAAAATAAAGCAGTTACAAAAACATGAATATATAACCATGACCTAGATAAACCAAAGCCACTGGGCATCTGTCTGTATGCAAAACATGGACAGGGATTGATACAAAGGCAATGAACATCACATTAAATAGAAAATGAGAAGTAATTAATGTGTTTCATAAACATGATGTGACATGATAAGGTAAATGAACTCTAAGTGTGAACATCAAAATATTTGTAAGACACAGATAAAAATTAACATGCACAGCGGTAGTAAACATCAAAATATACAAGATAGTAATGAGGAATAGTATGTATAAGGATAATAGGTCTTCTTAGTTCTATGTTGTTTCGAAATACCTTCCTCAGTAAACTTCCCATTATACTACTGATTTTGAGAAAAACTTGTCAGTTCCTTTTAAAACATTAAAAACAATGGATAAACAGTCAGGAAATATAAACAGTCAGGAAATCCAACCTGGACACAGAATGCTTTTTGAAAGCACAGAAATTCTGGACCATTCTGACAACTACTATGTCAGACTCCACAGAGAGGCCATTGAAATCCATAAACACATGGGCAATTTCAACAGGAAAGAAGAAACTTGGAAAGTAAACAAGATTGGCTACCAGTACTGAAGAACACTAAAATCATGACTCAAAAATATGCCAGTGAACACCACCCAGACTCTGGAGGTCCCTTTACAGGGAACAATACAATGGGTTGCTAATGTACTTAACACACTGTTATGCATATCCCTTGACTAACAGTACACCCTGGGGGATATCCCATTTAACAGTAGGCCATCACACAGGCCACCCGAGGACTTCACAAGTATATATACTTTGTCTCACTTCCATGCCACCAGATCCTCTGAAGATGTCAGCCTCAGATGCAGGCGAAACATCAGGAGAAAATATTAATAGAACACAGCCTCAAAGCCCAGAAAACCCAGACCAACCAGTCAGGAAATAATTGCCCTCAGGTTCTTAAAAAAATGTGGATCTACTGAAATGCTGAACAAATTTATCTTCCAAATTGACCATCTTTGATTTAGCTAGTTCATCATTAGATAATTCATGTTTTTAAATTACGTTGCATTGCAATTGTGTTTCTTTAAGCATTTTGTTTTGAACTACAGCTCCCATCATCCTGCCCAGCATGGCAGTACTAGCTGAGGATGAAGGAAGTTGTGATTGATCACATGAAGAAGATACTGGTTTGAAAAAGTCTGAGCTTCATGTTATAAGCAAAATAAAAACCAGGCCACTTCTCTGCAGCATATTAGTGCCATCTAGGGGAGGCCTCTTTTAATTACAAGACTTTCAGATGGGCTACAGATTAGATACTTTTAGGACCTTTTCATCATGACAACATTGGTGAAAAGTCAGTCCTGATTCCCCTGGCAAGCTACTGGTATGGTCCACATATTTCCAAACATGCTGATTACAGTTACGTTTCAACGGTTTAGATATGTGAACTAGAATATGTTGCTGGAAATCATACTCGACCACCTCTCTTGCTTCTGAATGCAGCATTTATTCCCACACATTTTCCAAGCACATATTTGAAGCCGTTAGAATTAGAAAGTTGCATTACGTTTCACACTTATTTTAAAAGAGAGAATAAGTGAGCTAGTGCTCTCAGAAAACTCTATCCAGTAACACACTCTTAGGATCAGCATTTTGTGGACCCTTGGCATTAAAGATTTTCAGTAGTGTTTGAAGTATATGGGATTATATTGGGTGATATTGTGCTTTAACTGACTTTTCTAAATGAAGAAGGTCCTCATTTTTGGTCCTTTTTCTTTTAGGGTGTGTTGTCAGACTTATCCAAAATGACCCGTCTCCATGGCTTTGACCCGGTGGTCCTTATCTTATTTGTTGGAGGGATAATGTTCATTCTGGGATTTGCTGGCTGCGTAGGAGCCCTGCGGGAGAACATCTGCCTTCTGAAATTTGTAAGTAATTGGATTGTGGTGTGGGTTTTTCTTTTTAATGTCTGACATCTGCTGCTTTTGGGGGTAGGATGGGTGGGTTTCTGATACAGTAAAATAAAAAAATGACAAGCCAGAAGTACAAGTCTCTTCCCACATCAGTTAGATATTGGTCTTACTATGTGGTAATATATTAATTTCCAAGCTTGGTGACAATGGATTTTGAGTTGTACTTCCTAGAAATTGGACTCTAGAAATCTGTGCTAATTAATTATGAGTTGTTGAGATAAAAAGCTCTTGAGAACTGCCAAATAAAACAAATTCAGTTTTTCTTACAGCTCAGATAAACCTGCTATGTGAGTTAGTACTGAAGAGTTACTTCTGTTTTTGAACTCACATCTTCTAGAAGGTTTAATTTTCCCTGTCTGGCTTTCTGTCAGGTATACTAAATTATGGCATGGTGTCTTAGTGCATTTCATAGTCTGCTACAGTGAAATAATATAGAGTTTTCTTTTCTTAGGGTTGCATGGGTAAGCATGTCTTCTCTGTTAAGCTTTTATTGGTCTTGTTTTGTCCTGATTCAGGGTTGTCCCCAGCATTAGGCTGAGAGAGGTGACTATTTCAGGCTGGAGATTTTTGGGGCAACTGTAGTACCTTATGGGTATTGTTCCAGGTGGCAAGATGCGTAGGGTCAGGCCAACCGAAGTTTATATTTGGTGAGCTCTATGTTATGGATGGGAATAATGTCGCTCTCCAGATGTTGTTAACCTGCAATTCCCAGCACTCATTACCTTTGTCTGTGCTGCCTAAGGTTGCTGGGAGTTGTACTTCAACAGCAGCTGGAGAGTCACTTGATTCTCATCCCTGATTCATGTAATGAAAAGCCTTGTTGGCATGCTTCAGTGGTTTTCCAACTTGTTAGCTTCAGGAAACCCATTCTGTATACATCAACTGCCAAGAAAACCTGTGTTGTAGAGGCAGGTGTGTAGATACCTGTGAGAAGCTAGCCAGATACATGCCCATTGAGAGTATGCCTGAGAATGTACCACATGCACTCTCTGTGTGTAGGAAGTGAAGATCAATAGGGGTAATAAAAGCTGTCTTTGAGAGAAAATTGATTGCAGGAAATTGATTCTTCTTGTTGAAGAATCTTCAGGAAGTTCTTGAGAAACCTCCGGAGCCCCTGGAATACAATTGGAAAACATCTGGCTGACTTCTTCCTCTTGTCATAATTGATTGTACATCACTCTCTCCTCATACTTCCTTGTCTCTGTTTTGCAGTTCTGTGGCACAATTGTACTAATTTTTCTCATGGAGTTGGCCGTGGCTGTTCTGGCATTCTTGTTCCAAGACTGGGTTAGGGACCGAGTGGAGACGTTCTTCAAGAACAATATTAGGTCTTATCGAGATGACATTGATCTACAGAATCTCATAGATTCATTGCAGAAAATGGTAAGCTGTTTGGATAAACAGTTCTTAATGTGCATACTGGTTGTTAAAACTGTGAAACAAGTTGTGTGTTGTGTCCCTTTTTGTATTGTTTTTGAGTAAGAGGGGCATGGGAGGATGACTGAGAGGGGAGATAATACTGGAAACATAACAGAAGGTCGTGAGGTACAACCACGTGTTAGGTTTGATTTTTTTCCCTGCCTTATTTGCATTTTATAAACCTTTCTCTTCCACCTGAGGCAGAGGTTGGCAAACCTGTAGCTCTCTGTGTAATTACATGTGGTCTTCTGCCTAACTTCAAAAAGTCTTTGTAAATAATTAGTCCAGGTCTTTGGCAAAACAAACTGTAATTGCAACTCCCTGGCAGCCAGTAATGTGCAAAGCGAGACCAGTAGGGGCAAGGGAGACAAAACAGGTGAGGGAGAGAGCAAAAAGGGGGGCAGAGAAAAGGCAGGAAAATGATTCAATTCTTCAATTCTGTGCCGTGCCCATGGATATGTAAATGGGGCACACCAGGGTGTCACTCTTGTGTTAATTTATAAATTTAAATGTATAAATTTAAACCAGGGGTGAGGAACCAGATATTGCTAAGCTGTAGCTTCCATCAGCTGCACTGAGCATGTAGGTAGTGGTTATGGATCCAGGAGAGCTGCAGTTAAATAAAATCTGGAGAGCCCCACTTTCCCCACCCCTGCTAACAGTGACACCTACATTCAAGCTACAGAGTCTCCTTCTTGCTTATTTGTTGTTCTATACATTAAAAACTAGTATGTCAAGCAAGAGGTTGTAGTTGAGAATGTTTGTCCTTACATGCTATATTTTCTGTGTGCAAGCTACTGCTTGCGTGTAGGAGAAATTCAGATATTGATTTCACTTTCCCAACAATCTAGACCTCAACAGCAGACATGTCATTTCTATCTCTATGTCTTGGTGTGTGGATCCTCCATTATGAGTTAAAAGAGAGAGGAGACCTGAGCAGTTCTTTAGGAATTTTTTTAGAGAAGTTACTGGGCAGCATTCTGTTAGTAACATATATCCACATAAGTGTGGCTTATGTGTGTCCATGTCTCCTTTTGGATGGGTTGCAGGAGGCTGTTCTCTAGCTTCTGTCCAAAATTTCCCTCTAAAATCTGTCAGAAGAGGCTGCCATTGCTGCTGCCGCTTACTAGTGAGAATGGGGAGGCATAGGAGGCAATTCAGGGGCAAAAAAAAAAAAAAATGTGGCTGGCCTGGACTCAAGAGGGGAAAGGAAAAGGAGGGTGCACGTGATCTTTGAGCACATCCTTGTTTATTTCCCCCTCCTGAGCTGAAGCCATTGGCTTCTTTATCTGTTGAATTGCCTCCCGCCTCGCTCCCCTTCCTTCTGGTAAGCAGCAGGAGCAGAATCCCCTCCCACTGCTCGACGGCTCTGGGGTCAGAGGGAGGACATGGGACACAGATCATTACACGGTACCAGCTCTGTGTACTATCTCATTCACTGAATCTCTGTTGCTGTGAAGAGACTCATATTGAAATGCATGGGGAACTATATCGCTGCAGCTGTTGTCTTTGTTCTGGTTTTACAGCTTTTTAAAATACTTCTTTTCATTGTTATTTGTTGTAGTATATCTTTCCCTCCCTCATGCAGCTGCACCAACCTAACCAAAGAAAGCAGAAACAGAGAAAGAATTTGTGAATTAAGTATGCGGAGAATACCAGATATTTTTCTAACCAAGGGTGGCCTTCCAGTTCTTGTTGTACATTCTAGTAGGCCTAATGAGCTTAGCCACTGGTGAGGGATGATGAGAGTTGCAGTCCAAAAACATCTGGAGGTCCGAATATTGCCTGACTCTGATCTAACCCATCATACCTAAGACTGCACAAGGAGAGTTTTTGCAGCCCTTGTTTTTAACAAAACTGATGTAGTTAGATCCCATTTCAGGAAGGAGTTGCATGTAGTAAATACGTCTGAGCATTCCTGTTTCTGTTGTAACAGGGAATGGTTTAATCTTCTTTACAGAATCAATGCTGTGGTGCCCAGGAGCCAAATGATTGGAACCTTAACATTTACTTCAACTGTAGTAGCTTAAGCAAAAGTCGTGAGAGGTGTGGGGTCCCTTTTTCCTGTTGCATCCAAGATCCTGCAGTAAGTTATTTCCTTTCTTTGCTCTGTGTTAATACCAGAGATTGGGAAGGGAAAGAAATGTTTACTGAACAGTTTATATTGATATATGTATGTGTCCATGAGAGACTGAGAGAGAGGGACAGAAAGCATGTGTAAAGCATCTTTCTAAAACCATGAAATGTGTGACACTCTCTACCAGACTTTTCCTCTCCCAATTCTGTGTTTAAAAGCAAGTTATGGTTTACAAATCCCCTCATGGTTAATAAGCTGTCTTCTGTTCCTTTTTTTCAGCAAAATGTTGTGAACACACAATGTGGCTATGATGTCAGAAATATGGTGAGTAGTTTCTGTGTTGCTGCTTTTCTATTTTAATTTATTTTCCCACTCCAAGCCCACATCTTGGTTTTGCTTTCCCAGATCTCACCTGGAGGTAGAAGTTTTTTTCTTTTCTTTTGAATCTTCAGTGTAGGAGGATTTGGATTTAAACATGATCAAGCCATCACTCATGGTGACAGTTAATCATACCTCAAAATATGTAATTGCTGCATTTAAATGTTGCTTATGTTTGGAAAGTTGCTGAGATTTTGATCTTTACGGATACAAGTAAAATATGAACATTGTTTTCAGTGGGTGAGGATCCTCCCTCTCCTGAACATTCTTTGATGCTTTAACACAATACTTCTCAGGCTACTATCTGTTGCGAATGACTGACACGTTTTGTCTTCCAATATGCCAGGGACCAGCACAGCACTAAATTTGTGCCCATTGGCTACAGTTGTTTCTTTATTTTCTGGAAAATCCATGGATTGGGAGCTGATGACTGATGTCCTGGCACCAGTCTATTGACCACCATTTTGAGTACCACTGGGTATAACATATATACATATGTTTGCCTATATAACATATTTACATATGATATAACATATGTATAACACATAACATATCTATAACATATATACATATGATTGCCTTTCAGCTTCCTCCTTTTTGTGCCTTTGATAAGTGTACCTGTTCAGAGCCTGGGACATTATTAATTTTTTTTGTCTGGCAGTAGTTTTGATTGGGTATGAATGAGAGTGCATAAGCTTCCTGCTCCTAGTGTCTGCCGTAAACAATAATAGGCATATTTTCCCTGTATGCATTCATCACAGGTTTACTTTTGGTTATTTTATAGGACAGCTTTAGAAACAAATGCCCCATCATTCCTGAGGACAGGCAGCTTGACTTGTGAAGCAAATTGAATCAAAAAGCATTATAGTGTTTTTAAGCATTGAATTATTGGCCTTTTCCACACTAGACTGTTCTGTGCTGTTATTCCACTTTCAGCATCAAAAGGCCCCTCAAAAGGCCCCTCTCTAAACTGCTAACCCCAGGATTCCATAGGATTTTGAAAGTGGAATAATAGCAGTAGAACAGTTCAGTGAGGAAATGGCCAATATTGGAACATGTGGAGCAAATTGAATCAAAAAGCGTTGAAATGTTCTGATTGTAGTGTGTTTATCTTTTCCATGTTTATTAATGCCCTGTCTATAATCTTCTCTGGATACCTTTAAAAAGGAAACAAAAGGAAAGAAAGACGACACTATGTGTTACCTAGTCTATAGCCAGAGATGTGAGAATGTTGTGATACCACAGGCAGCACATTTCTGATGATCTTATGTTTTGTTTTTGTTTTTTAATTTTTAAAAGTAGAAGGAAAGCCAGACCTTACTGGGGAGAGACCTTCATAGAACCACTGGCTGCTGGCTGTTAAATGCATAGCACTACTTGATATTTATCAGCTACTTTAAAAAAAGAACTGCTTTCTAGCTTTGCTGGTTCTGAAAAAAAAATCTTTAAAGTTTGGTTCTTAGTCTTTGACCCTCCAGATAGTTTGTGCTTTCAAACTCCTAGAAGTTCCGGTCAGTATAGCCAGTGCAGAGGTATCTAAAACAGAGAACCACTGCTTTTAAGAGTTTGGATAATGTCTGCTGAAACTCAGTCACTAAAGAGATGGCTGCAGTGAGGTTTCCAGTGGTTGAGGCCAAAGTGTCTTCAGTTATAGTGAACAAAGCGAGGTAATGAAACTTGCAGAATATTTTTTTTTTAAAAAAAAAAAAATGGTTTCACTTGCTCATGTGGTTGAAACAAAAGTGAGCTGTTCCTAGCACAGCTCTGCCTCTGGCAGATAGATTCCAATCTATGTCATTTAAATTATTTTCTTTAAAATTGAACAAACAATAAAAATACCGTTGACACCAGAGATATTTCTGTTGAATATGTTACATCAAATGACAAAAGAACAAAATAAATACAAGAACGGTATACTGTACATGGTAACAGCAGCAAGAATTTTATATGCTAAATACTGGAAAACGAATAAAGTTCCAGAAATAGAGGAATGGCTTTTTAAAGTTCAAAAATATGTAACTTTAGATAGCCTATCGAGAGCGATGAGAGGAGAAAAAAGAGGGGGGGGGAAAGACTGAAATGATAGAAATTAAGAGATATATTGGGGAAAACTGGGAAAAGATCTGTAATGAGTAATGAAAGAACTAGGGTAAGGTATAAGGTAGTAAAGACAGGAGAGCGAAAGGTACATTTAAAATATGATTAATGGGGAAGATAAATGTTTGAGGAGAATGATTCTAACGTAATGTAAAAAACTGAGTCAAAGAAAGTAGGAAGTGAAAGAGATAATGAGAAACGGGGAATATTTCTTTCTATTGTTTGTGTGAAGAATTTAAGGTTATTAATAATGTAAATATTGTAATTTGTTGAGATGTTTGTAATTTGTTGTTAATCTTAATAAAAATATATATTAAAATAAATAAAAGAAAGCAGAATAGCAGCACTAAAAAAAAAAATATTGAACAAACAATAGGAGCACAATAGTTTTGTGTAATACCTGCTCTTTTTTCCAGTCAGTGTCTTTATGGGGTGAACGAATCTATACCAAAGGCTGCATTCCTGCACTTGAAGCTTGGTTGCCCCGGAATATTTATATTGTGGCAGGAGTCTTTGTAGCAATTTCTTTATTGCAGGTAAGTGGCCTGTTAGGATAGCAAGTCTTTTGTCTAAGCTTAGGGTCCTTTCACTTTACGTGATTATCATGCTCTGATTCCACTTCAGCTCTCATGGCTCCATCCAGTGGAATTCAGGGATTTGTGGTTTAGGGAAGGGCATTTATAATTTTTAGCCAGAGTGTTCCTCTAGTGTCTCTGGCCAAACTACAAACCTCAGGTTTCCATAGGATTCAGCCATGGCAGTTGAATCATAATGCTATGATTGTGTAGAGTGAAAGGGCCTTGACAATGAGTTGATGAGGCTTCTGATTTTTCAAAAAAAGGCAGTGCTGAATTGTGCTTAGAACAGAATTTGATGTGAGGTTTGTGGACTCCTCCAATTGGAACATGCAGTACGATTTTCAGCCTGCACGTGCTCTTCTTCCTCATCCCTACCCTTGGAATTTGCTCCCATTCTAGCAGATTCGGGCAATTCATCTAGATTAGTACTTGTCACAAGGAAGTTCATGATGAAGGAGCTGTGTTTGTCCTAGTTTCTGGCCTGCAGGGCTGGACTTTGGATGTCCAATTGAGGGACCAAAGTTTTTTGGAATTCAGAAGACCTACTCTGTGGGTGCTCTGAAGCCTTTGCAAAGGAATCCTAATGGGTTATGTGAGACTCCACTGTGTGTCCTGGAATCTCAAAGGTGAGGTGGGGACTAGAGATCATTCTGTAGCTTCCAGGTAGTTGGATTTGCCTGTTTCTAGTGGAATGCCTCAAATCGTTTCAGTCTGAAATGGTTTCTTGTGTCCAAACAAACTCTATTTGCCTGAAAACAGTTTGGTACGTCCTCTCTGTTTTTATTTTATTTTTTAAATATTTTTTATTAATTTTAAACAAGACAATCCAAACAAACAAACAAACATATAAAAATCAGGTGAAAGGAATAAATGATTACAAAGTTGCTAAATCATAATGATAAAGAACTTATAACTAAGAACCAACCCATAACCAATACCATTTGTCTTCTTAAATATCATAGTATTCCATATGTTATCAACATTTTCTTTACCTTTTCCTTTCACTGATCCCTCCCCTACCCCCAATTTTAAAACCTCAAGAGGTGAGTGCTAACCTATCTATAACTTACCTTCTAACAAAAAGAAACAATTGTAATAGCAATATGTCACTCATTCTATAATCTATCATCCTCTTCTATCTTCAGAATTGAGTTTAACGCTATTAATTTAGATTTTTATGTAACTATATCTTAAACCAATTATTATTAATCAAATAACAGTGTCACTTCACATGTCACTTAACCTTTATCAATTCTGTTTTATCGGCACACAAAAAGGAATTTGTTTGTATCCAGCTTCCATTTTCCATATGTATCAACTTATAATGGCTTTCTTACCCCATATGATTTCCTTAATGGGAATACCATACTCCAGTCTTCAATAAAGTTAATCTTCATCCTATCTTTTAATGAATTCATAATTATATCAGCTTCCGCTATATCATATAATTTTAAAAGCCAATCCTCTATCCTGGGAATTGATTTTTGTTTCCGCACTTGAGCGAAACATATTGTAGCCTCTGTGACCGTATAGAGCAGGATTTTTTTTTTACTTATTTAACTGCAGTAAACAATCCATCATGTTAAGGCAATAGAGTTCTAGTAACAATGAAAATTTTATCCTCATCGTTTCTTTTATTTTTTCATGTAGAGTTTTCCAAAACTTCTTTGCATCTTTACAGCCCCACCACATATGAAAACATGTGCCCTTCTGATCACATTTCCAGCAGGATTCTTTCGTATTACCTGCTATCCTAGAGATCTGATGTTAAATACCACCTGTGGAACATTTTATAGTAGTTTTCCCTTAAACTTGCCGGTTTCATCTAATTCCAGATGGTGTTCCATGAGTTCTCCCATTCATTGTTCTAACAAAATTGTATGGTTGAGATTCTGGGCCCATTTTATCATAGTCTGTTTAACCACTTCTTGCTCAGTTTCTAAATTAAGTAGAATCTTACATGTTTTACAAACTCTATGTTCTGATTCTGGTTTAAGTATTTTATCAAATTCTTTCTCCTTTATCTCAAAATCTTCTTTTTTTTTTGTCTATCTTATATCTCTCCACCAGTTGAATTTGTAAAAGCCAATGAGTAGTTAAACCTTAAGCCTTGAATTTTTCTACTGATTTAAAGTAGTATTTCCTTGAATCCTCAATGTATCTTTATAAGTGATCCATTTGTTTATTACGGGGATCTCACTATTACAGAAAGCCTCATGAACCCAAACCCAAAGTGGGATTTTTAAATATATTTGTTTTTTATATTTTAACCAAACAGTTAAAAGAGCTTTCCTCAAAAAGTGTGTTGTAAAATCTTTGTCTATTGATGCTTTCCCATGCCATACATGTGCATGCCAACCGAAATATAACCCTTTGCCTTCCAAATGTAACAGCCTTGGGTCTCGCAATGTTAGCCAGTCAATTGCCCATTCTAAACAGTTGGCATGATAGTATAATTTTAAATTAGGTAAGTCCATTCCTCCTCTCTCTTTAATATCTTCCATAATCCTTAATTTTATTCTAGGTTTCTTACTTTTCCATATAAATTTTATCAGATCCTTGTTCCACT
>CAOLHI010006213.1:0-39263 GCA_948474755.1 Ctenosaura bakeri
TTATATTGCTGTCTGTGCTTCTCTATATCAAGATCTGTAATGTCGGATTTAGTGTGGTTAATTGTAGGCCATTCCGTTTTGCAATACAAACTTTATTTTGGCAAATTCTCAGTTCACTTTCATTCATGAATCATGTGAACAAGTTAAAACTGTACTGGCTGCAGTTGATTGATGACCCCTACAGAGAAAAATGGAGACCCAGAAACAATGTTCTGTCTTCTTTTCTACAAAAAAAGCACATCATTTACACAAGTCTAGCAGCCAGTACATTCATAACTTGTTCATGTGATTCATGAATGAGAGCGAATTGAGGATTAGCCAAAATCCAAGCCAATGGGTATTGTAAATGTCCCTGCAGATATAACTGGGGGCTAAGGGAAGGGGAACTTATTCCTGGAGGCTAAGGGAAAGAGAATTTATTCCTGATATTCAATAAATGAATTAATCTTTTCAGATGAGATTCATTTCTTTATATCATAAGAAAGAAATTGCAGATATGGCACATAGCTTGATTGTTAACGTGATTGTAGCGGGGAGGTAGAAAAATAGAAAGAAAAAAGGACAGAAGGAAGGAAGGAAGGAGCGAGCGAAGGAAGGAGTGAGCAATTGTTTGTTTGTTTTATATCCCACAAGAAGCAATTCAACATTATTTATACAAAAATTTTAAAGGAATTAAATAATAGTACAATTAAAAACAAGATTAAAATAATATAAAAATATAGATATAAAATGTAACAATATAAAAATAGTAATCATTATTAAAAAAAAAACTATCCGACCACTAATTCTTTCTGCCACATAGATTTTCAGCCAAAGATCTCCCTGAATAAAAGGGTTTTAGCCTGCTGGCAAAAGGAAAGGAGAGAGAGGGCGAACCAAACCTCCCACAGGCGGGAGTTCCATATTCTGGGAACAGCCACTGAGAAGATTGTGTCCTGGATCCTTTCCAAATGTTCTTGTGATGTTAGTGGAACCAAAAGAAAGCCTCCCCTTAAAGATCTTAAAACTCGCGCAGGCTCATATAGAGAGATACAGTCTTTCAGATAGTGTGGGACCCAAGCTGTATTCCCATTTTTAATTCATCATTGTTATATTCATGATTACTGGATTAAAGAATACAGCAGAGATATGCTATTCATGTGTTTTTTGTTTTATGTGTGTGTCTGTGTGTGTAAATTTTTCACACTATATATGTACACTTATGCATAGTTGTCTGGGCTGTTGTACTCCAATCAATCATGTTAAGATGTTCTAAATATAGGATATGCACTTCTAATTAGTCTTCTGAAGAAACAAGCAGAAGAACAGGCTAACAAATGAACACACTACTCAGCTTGCTTCTATTTCACAAAATCTCTTGGTTCTCAGTGAGTTCCAAGTAGTCAAGACAAAAGATGACAAGTTGCCTGAGCCCAGATGTTACCCTGTTCTCTGGGGGTCCCGGGAGGGGTGCCCAAATAACCAAATAAAAACACAAGATGGGGAAATTAACTCGAGCACTCTCTTAAGCTAGCGAGAGGCAGGGTAACTTAGCAGGGATCTTGTAACCCAATGTCTATGGGGTCAGGTCACAAGAGCAGTCAGACAGATTTTAAAACAGTAAAAAATGATAGCTTTATTACAGGACAAATAACAGAAAAGACACCACAAGTGCACAGCTAACTTAGAAATTAGAGATGAGAGTTTTCGGGGGAAATGGGTGATACAACATCTTTTCTCGTAGTCCTGAAGAATTTGAAGATGATGGGGAAGAAAGCTCAGCATGGAGGCCGAGGGGAGCTCTCTGGACAAAACAACAGCAAGGCTGGATGGAACTTAGGAGTGATCTGAGGGGAGAGCGATCCGAAGTGGTCTCGGAAGTGGGGAGTTTTTATAGGGTGGATTGTGCCTACAGGCCATGCCATACTCAGTGAGAATAATGCAAGTTTGGAGCGGGACAAAGCTTTGGGAAAGGTCAAGTTTTACATGATCGGCTTAGCGTAGGTTTGACAATAGTGTGGCCGGTATGCAAATAGCTTGGCATTGTAAGGGCGTCGGCTCGTCTTTGTGTAGAGTTGCGCTTAAACAAGGGGTGTCTGCAAGAGAGGTCCCTGAAGCAATGGAGTGGCATTAATCTGCCTGCCTAAGTGGGAGTCAGAATGCCCAGCACTTACCAGCCGCGCCTGTGTACGTACCTGTCCGGTGGCCTCGCAAACACATGGAGTGGGGTGGCAGAGAAAGGTCAAATGATTTGATATCAAAAGGAGATATCTAGTGCTATCACCAGGTAGGCCTGAACCATAGTAACACAGAGATTTGCATCCATCCTTTAGTGGAATAAAATGCTCACCTAGTTATTATTTTATTCATTTATGTTATTAATTTATACTCCACCTTTCTCCCAATAATAGGATGCAAGGCAGCTAACATCATATTTCAAACAGTACAATTCAAAAACAATACAAAAGCTTTAATAAAAGTATAAATGTAAGATCTAAAAAACAATTTATAGAGCTAAAACATTAAAAATATTAGAATACATTAAAAGACTGCATGTTGTCGTTTCTGACTTACAGCATTCCTAAGGCAAACATATCACAGGGTTTTCTGAGGATGAGAGTGTGTGATGTGCCCAAGGTCATCCAGTGGGTCTCTGTAACCAAGTGGGGAATCAAATTCTGATCTCCAGGTTCATAGTCCAGTGCTCAGACCACTACACCATGCTTTCTATATGCAAATCTTAAAAACAGCAATACACAGCATTAAAAGCCCAACCCTAGTCAGTTTATAAAAGCCTGATAGCAAAGATGTTTTGACCTGCTGACAGAAGGAGAGCAAGGATGAAGGCATCCTTGCTGCTCTAGGGGGGAGTTCCAAAGTCTAGGAGCAGCCACCAAGAAGGCCTTCTCCCTTGTTCCCACCAAACAAGTCTGAAAATGTGGTGGGACAAAGAGAAGGGTCTCTTCAGATGACCTTAGAACTCTAATAGGCTCATAAAACTTGATATGGTCTTCCAAATAGCGTGGAATCAAGCTGTATAGGGCTTTAATGATCAAACCACTTCAAATTTTGCCTGGAAACAGACCGGCAGCCAATGGAACTGTGGCAACAATGGAGTTCTGTGCTCCCTGTAGCAACTTGGCTGTAGCTCTGTGACAGGCCCTTGCTCCTCCCGGATTGGTGTGGTAGTTCTCAGTCTGATAATGCACCCTGTCTTTACCACAAAGCTCTCCCTTCCCCCTTATAACATCTCCTTTGTGTAAAAGGGTGAGGGTTTTCACTGTTTGCTTAGAACCACTTAATAGTTTTATGGTTGCGTGTTTTCTGTGTTACTCTGCATATTGCATACAACTCAATCAAGTCAGTAGTTATAAAAATAAATTGTAACATTTATTAAGTTAACAATCAGGATAAAGCAGCATTTCAGATTTCAGATGCAGGCCAAGGTTAATATATTTGCTCAGTGCACTTACACAAATGTAACAGTACTAATACACTATTTATTAGAAGTGTGATGCATTGTACAGGACTTCAGTGAGCAAACTGAAAGTAATTAGCAAAATCCAAACATTAGAAGCAAAAGGTTCCCTTCCCACAGCAAGAGACCTTGAAGGGCCAGCTTTGGCTGGTAGTTCTTATCAGTGCTGCATTCCTAGCTTTGTTTGCCTAACAGTCTCTGGTTCCCATCCTTGGTTACAAGCAAGCAGCTTGCTAGTGCCAGAGAATATTCCCACAACAAATCAGTGGCAGAGGGGCAGGGAGCTGTCTGGTTACCATTTAACTGCAGTTGGGTAGCTGGAAAAAAGGAACAGCCTTTACTCTCTTTATTTAATACCACTTCATTATTTTTGTAGTCCTTCTGTACTTAATCCTTCCCTGCTACATTTTTACCCATACCAGTACTAATATTCAAATACATTGCTGTGTTAGTCTGTTTCAGCATAAAAAAGATGTACAGGGACTCTGTAGCAGTCTGGAATCTATCTGAAAGGGAAAAAATCCAGCATAATAAGCTTTTGTGGACTCCAAAAGTTTATGCTAGAAATTTCTTTTTCTCGGTCACAAATGTGCTAGCAATATTATTACATCCCAGCTATATTATTGATGTCTGCATGCCCACTCAGTATTATATACACCTTGTTTGTAAGGTTTTTGCCATGTATTCATTTGTGGAAAGGTTGAAAATCTTTCTGATTTTTAATGTGTTGATTACAATTCTTCTTTTGCAGTCATTATGTGGCTTGAATTACTGTTGGCTGTGGTCTTGGGGGCCATTATTTATCTGTTTCTGATTAAGAAGGAAGAAACTCCAGTTGAGATGGGAGATGGATGGTGGGGCAAGGGACTGAAGCCTGATTCTGAAGAAGATGCAACTATACATCCTTTCAAGGTGGAAACTTCAGAGGCTGAGATCAATGTAAGGAGGTCTCTTTCTTGCAGATGCACAAACAGCAGGAACACCAGAGTTGCAGCACAATCCCAACCATGTTTTATTATAAATACTTCATTTGAGTTTATAACCAAGATAAAGGATTTAGAACTGCAACCTAAATAAATCTAAATACATAAATAAATAAATTCCAGTTTAGATTTCTAACCAGGCTTTCTACTCCCTTAACTTTAAGATGGATTATTTTGATATTTAAAAGGTGCTTAAAAGATACAACTAACTTGTTTAAGTCTTGTATGATTTTTAAAAATTCAAGTTCAAGAAAGGCATAGAAATGTGATCTGTACTGAAACTTTGGCCACTCATGCAAAGGGCAGACTTTTTTTTCCTAGCAGTCATTGTTAGCAACCAATTTTTTCCAGAAATTACTGACATATGACATTAATCTGATGTGCCCCTACTGTTTTTTAATGCTCTTAGTAGAGAACAATACAATAATGTGTTGTAGTTGCCTGATTGTGTTATTCCACCCAATGTGGGTTGGTGTGTTTTGTTTTGTTTTGTTTTTTGCATTGTACACTTACTGTAATATCTTTAAATTGTTAAGTTAAAGAAGGAGACAGTGCACACTAACTGGAATCCAATTTTACCAGCCCTTAACATCTGCTATGTTGACCCTGTGTTTCGTTCTCAAGGGAAAGCCTTTGATTTTAAAGTCTGTGGCAATGACTTCATCTGTCTCAGGCAAATGGAACCAGCTGGCTCTAAAATTGTTGCTGTGTGATCAGTCAAACGAATTGCTTTCTCTCACTTTGTGCAGTGGTCATATGACTACTGTACAACCAATAGGGATTGCTGGCCATCACCATTAGGATCTGGTGAATGGGTGTTTGTGGAAAATGTTAAATAAATGTTAAATAAAAAACTAATTAGTGTAGAGGGGAATATCTGAAGCCCTCCTCTTCTTAGCAGAAGAATATTCCTGCAGTGCTGAGGTGTGGAGAGTATATAGAGCTTCCATTTAAAAAAAAAAGTCACATTGCATAAATAATAGTTAAGAAGTAGTGATCTACAAGTAATGCAATTAGCTATAACACGTTACTTATGGGAGGACTGATGAGGGCATGATGAAGTTGCATTTCAAAAATAATGTAACAGGTGGGAACAAAATTACATTATTAGTATAATAAGCAATGTTTTCTACTTACTTTTAAAAGTTACCTTTTAAGGACATCTTCATTGTGCTGTGTCCCCTGCCATGCACCTGCTACTTCCGGTGGTCTCTTGCTCCCCCTGCCCATGGCAAGCATAGTTTGCCTAGATCCTGAGTCCTAGAATATCTTAAAGTAGATTTTGTTCCTGCTTGGTTCAGAATGCCAGTGCAACAAGTGGCAACTATTTTACACATTCTGTAATTATAGCACTACAATTCTACTTTGTCATGGGAACACCCTGTGGAATTCTGGGGTTTTTAGTTTGGTGAAGCACTAGAGCTGGTAGAAAATCATAGCGAATCCCAGGATTCCATCAAATGAGGCCACAGTGGGTAAAAGTAAAATTGCAGCATTCTAACAATATAGTATGAAAAGAGTCTAAATATCCCTAAATGCAGTGATGCTTCAGGACCTCTTCCAAAGCAGGATGATATTGCTGACAGGAGCTCAGAGAGGAAGCGTTGTTTGTGAGGTGGTATATGAGTTCCCATTTTATTGTATTTCCCAGTCTGCCACCTGTGGCTGAGAATAGTCCTGACAAAGAGGCAAAAAATAAAAATGTTTTGGTAGTCATAGGAAAAATGTTCTTGAGGTTAATGTAACATTCCATTCACCCTCATTAACTACTAGAAGACTCGTATCTTAAACATATACACTGAAAAAAATACAAAGGAATAACAGATTTTGACATTGGGACAGGACACTGAGAAATTTTAAGATTTAATAGAGAAATTGGATCTTAGACAACCATGCTGCTGAAGGAGCTATTCTGTGGCAGTTGGGCAAGAGATATAAACCAAATTGAGAATGTTCTTCCGTATGAAGACATTATAAATTTTATTTACCATTATAGAGAAAGAGTATTGTTTCAACTTTTACATATGATTCATGTAGGTATACAACTCTATTTCTGTTCTTTTTATCTCACCTTTTTTTTCTTTACACACTTTTGTTGTGTTCTAGTACTTACACAGAAGACTTGAAGAAGCTAGATACACTGATCCATTAGAGGATAGCTGCTTTCATTATGGGTTTAATGTGACTTATCTTAAGAAGATTGTCTCTTATTGGAGAAATGAGTTCAACTGGAAAAAGCAAGTGGAAGTTCTTAACAAATTCCCACAGTTCAAAACAAAGATTGAAGGTTTGTTGCCAATAATATTTTCTCCTCTTTAAATCTTGGGTCTTGCTTTGAGTTTTTAGGAGAAACATAGCTTGTGTTTCAGCGTTAATCAGTTTATTTCATTAGTTTATTAGAGTGTCCATTAGTATATTGGAATAATATTTGATTTCCTGATCTGACTTTGCAGTTTGGTATACTAGAATCTATGGAGGAAAGCCACCTGGTTTTCAGCAATAACACTGTTGAGCTTTTGAGTTGGAAATTAACATTGGGTTTGTCTATGGGAACAAAATCAGTTCTGTCAACACTAGAAGTAGAGCAATGCTGGAGCAGAAAGTTCCATAGGAGCAGCCTATTGGTTTGATTACAGAGCCAGATGGAGATCATAACCATGCACAGCTATTGCTACTGAATATTGGGAAGTAACTTTGTTTAGTATAGTGGTTTGAGCATTGAACTAGGATTCTGAGAGACATAGGTTTGAATCCTTGTTTAGCCATGGCAGGTCACTCTCTCTCAGTCTCAGAGGAAGGCAATGGCACATTCTCTCCAAACAAACGTTGTCAAGAGAACCTCATGATTGGTTCACCTCAGGGTCACCATAAGTTGGAAACAACTGGAAGGCACAGAACCACCACCACAGCAAGGAGTACCTCTAATCAGCCCTGATCCTGTTTTCAAGCTGCACTCACTGGTTTCCACCAAAATGTTTATTTAATGGGTTAAAGACTCTGTCGTCTGATCCACCAACAAGGAAACTTTGGCTCTCTGATCTCATTCATGATGCTGAGGAAAGAAATGATTTATCTGAACAATATCCTGGCATAGTCAAAAAAACTCCACACACACTCTCAGAAACTCTGTTCCTGTGTTGTACTGAGATGATGACTCCTACACAGAACACCAACATCAACAAGAACGGCAACAACAACACTTTGTAAAATAGACTTTTGTATTATGCTTGGTCTAGCAGGTGGTCTTCCAGAAGTGACTAACCAGTTTCTCTTGGAATGTTCACAACTGTGGCCCTTTTCGCATGTTACCTGTTTGCGTGACGGGGGAGGGCGTCTCGCACGAGAAGCCTCGTTCGAAAGGCTGCTGCTTCCCCCCTCCTTCCTACCGCAGGTCGCTTCCTGTTTGTGCGACCGTCGCGCTAGCGCCCCGCCCCTTCCTTCCGCAGCGCAGTATGGGACTTGTAGGCTGCGCTGGGGGAGGAAGCGCAACCCGCCCAGCTCGCCGACGCACTGCACACAGGTAAGTGCGTGAGGGCACTGTGAGCATTTCGCGAGCGTGGGGCATTTTCGGCTTAAAGCCGAAAATCAAAAAATGCGCCCGCGCACCGCTTCAGCCTTGTGAGCGCCGCGCAAGTGGGAGTGCGTCGTACAGAACGGCACTCCCATTTGCGCGGTGCTCAAGGGGCGCTTGCGCTAAAAAAAAAACATGCAAAAAGGGCCTGTGTCATGCAGATAAGAATCTCCTTTTTGTCCCCTAGCACCTGGTTATCTAATGCCATTGGATAGAATATTGTTAACAACAACAAGAATAATTCTGTCAGACCCTTCCTCTAAAAAAAGTTATGGTTTATAATCAGTGTGGCTGACAACATAATTAAAAATAAATTCAAAACAAATTACATTGAAAGTACATTAAGATAGATAACACAATAAAGCATTAAAATAACCACATTTATCAGTTGAAATCAGTAAATGAGTTTAAAGGATCAATTTGAAAAGGTGTGTTTTCATACTTTTCCTGAAAACAGAGAGAGTAGATAAAAGGCACATTTGTTTAGTGTCTAGTTATTTTTCTAGTAAGCTACTGCTACATTTCGTCATAATGAATTCCATTAAGAGAGCGTTACTGTGTGGATTTTGGTATCCCACTTTTCTGCAGAAGCCAAGATCACATTCTTAGCCTTTCAGCAACCCTTCTGTATTAAATTAGTCTGAGAGACAGTGATTGTGAGTTGTGTAAGCTTTCCAGATTTCGTAGATTCCAGATTTTAATTCCAGATTTTAATCTGGAATCCACCAAACTGACAGTCTACCCAGTATATTATACAAGTTTTCCAAATAATTGTTAAATTATGTCTGCCTGTTTAATTAGCTTTTGAATTTTCATCTGTGTTTTTGTCTTTTATAGGAATTGATGTCCATTTTCTTCATGTGAAACCTTCACATTTGCCTGAAGGCCAGTCTGCAAAGCCATTGTTGTTGGTTCACGGTTGGCCTGGATCAGTCTACGAGTTTTACAAAATCATCCCTCTGTTGACAGACCCTGTGAGCCATGGTCTGAATGGCAGTCATATTTTTGAAGTAATTTGCCCTTCTATCCCTGGTTATGCCTTTTCAGAGGCACCTCACAAAAAAGGTATTTTTTTAAAGAACTTAAACAGACCCACATCGGGTGAAATCAAAGGCCTCTCTAGTCCAGGATTCTGTTTCCTCAGTGACCCATCACATGTCTATGAGAAGTGTATGGGCAGAACATGTGCTGCTTCTGTATCTTCCTGCTACACTTCCGTGCAGCTAGTACTCTGAGGCATTTTAGAAAGAAGCAGAAGTTATCTAAAAACAGTGGGTGAATCCAAACAGGGTGAATATAACTCTAATGGTGCCTGATAGTGTAGTTATGTTGCTAGCATTTACATTTTCTATTCACTAGATGCATGCACACATATCTAAAGTAATGAATATGCACTGGCACCATTGCAATGCACTGGCACCATAGACAGTAGGTTTTGTTTAGCCCTATTAAAAGTGACAGTTTAAATTTGTTCTGACTGCAGTCATTTCTTTGAGGCATATGTTTCACTGTATTGTAAAGTCACTCTGCTTTTGATCCTCTCCTCATATTGATAACATTCTGGCATTATAAGCAAAGTGCTGTCTTCCACCATTCCCCTGGCCACCTTGTTGACCATGTTTTCTAGCTCTTCTCTTGGCAATGGAGGATGCATGCACATGTAGCCCTCCATGCAATGTGAGCCATTCTGCAGAATAGCAGTAGCAGCAGTACCTCCTGGTTCTTTCCACCATAACTGCCTTGCTCACTCACTTGTTCTGTCTACCTTCCCTTTACTTCCTCCTGCACCCCCCCCCCATTTCCCTCACAGACCTTCTCAAACCTGGCATGATAGATCTTTGCTTCTTCTGAAGTCATTCAGTGGGGAGTGGAAAAGGAGGGAAGGGGAATGAAATAGAAGGAGTGGGGGACAAGTGGGGAGGTTAAAGAAAGATGCAAAGTGTGTGGGGGTAGGAGTACCAGAACAAGGCAAAAAAACTTCTTTCTGTCTACAGAACTTAGAAATGGCAGGGCTAAAGAGCCATCATTCTGGCTCAACTACAAACCCAATCCCATGATATTTTCCCCCCTAAACTGAAGCCCATTGAATTCCAGCAGGAGCTTATTCCCAGGGGATCTGGGAATTATAGCTAGAGGCAGACTTACAATGTAATAAGGCCCTGACACCTTTCTGGTTCTCTGCTTTTAAGGAAACTGCAGTGTGACACATCAGTGACTGACAAGCTTTCTTTGGCACAAGCTATTGTGAACTGTAGCCTAATTCATCAGACGCCGGCAGGCTGAAGTCCATTAGAGCGTATGCCAAATAAAATGAATGTACACCCTGGCTGAACTTTCCTCTTTGGATTTCTGGCATGACAAGGGGCACAATATCAGATGAAAACAAGAAAGGGAGTGCCCAGAAGCACCTATGTTAGGAAGGGAGCATGACAGGAGCACTCCCCTCCTCACCAAAACAGCTCCCTCCCGAAGGAAGCACGATGAACATGACTCTTCCTTCTGCAGCACTGCCGGGCACTTTCCCAGGCTGTGCTGGGACAGGAAGTGGGAAAACCCATAAATGATTTAATGCATGATTGTGCCACCTGGTAGCAGGAGAAGGATGGGACCATGATGATGTCATGCAGAAGTGTCATTGCAGCCCTACTTGTCTCCTGTACCCATGCAGGGACAACAGTGTCCTGAAGAAAGAGCCTAGGCGTTAAAAAAAAATATGTTGAGATAGTAAAAGAAAAATATGTTTAAGAAGAAGACTATCTACCTGTGGAATGTTGCAAGCAGCAACAGTGTAAACATTATTTAATTGATAATTGATATATTCAGAGGGCAGAATTACTACTACTGCTACTACTACTACTACTACTGTTTTATTAGCTTTATTTGAGGTTGAAGTCTGTCAGCTTCAAATATAACTAATAAAGCAGTAGTATTTCATGGAATGTATGTTTCTACTTTGGTGAAAAGTGGCCCTACTTGGTATTTCTTTTTCTTTTTTCAGGCTTTAATTCTGTGTCTGCTGCTCGTGTTTTCTATAAGTTGATGCTCAGACTGGGTTTTCGTGAATTTTACATTCAAGGAGGGGACTGGGGTTCAGCAATATGTACCAATATGGCTCAGATAGCACCAAGGTGAGTGTTCATCTTTTTGATAGGCCACAGCTTGTAAAAATGTATTCCTTTTGTCTACAGTGAACTCCCAGCTCCCAACAGTACTGGATAATCTAGTTCAAAAAAGTAAAATGTCTGAGCTCTGTGAAAGATTAATCCAACTTCTTTTTAAACACTGCTTTAGCCATGTGAAAGGCGTTCACATAAACATGCCGTTTGTGACCTCCATGGGATTTAAGGAACTTCTGTCCATTCTGCTGGGACCATATTTCCCAGGACTGTTTGGCTTCCAGCCTGAGGATATACAAGGGATGTTTCCTTTCAAGACAAAAATATTAAACATGCTTCTGATGGAGAGTGGCTATTTTCACCTACAATCTACAAAGCCTGACACTGCTGGTAAGAGTCTCTTGTTCTTAGCATTTCACCCATTTGTCCTTGCAAATATTATTATTTGCAAAAGTATTTCTGCCATCACTAATAATTTTTGCAACAAAGGCATTCCATGGTCCCCACTTCCTGAAGCAGTGAGAAGTTCCAGTGTTTCAGAGCTATTCCAGGGTTTCTGTAATTTTGGGAGAAGAGATCTTGGGGGCTTTCAGTGTTTTAAATACCAGATCTGTTTGATTTATTTACAGCTATACAAGTGAGGTATAGGTAGAAGCAAGCACCATAAGCAAACCTGGCAAGCAAGGAATCTTTGGCCCCATAGGTCCCTACACCAGCACCATCTTCAAGTCCTTGCTCTTTCTTTCCAGAATTGACATTCCCTCACACAGAGAGATTGTAAGACCCACCCCTTTAATGAAGGTTAGGGAACCTTTGTCCACCCTGTGTTGTCAGACCACATCTCTTAAACTTAATCATCCTGGCTGGGGCTCATGGAGGTTACAGTCTAACAACATCTGGAGGGCCTCAGGTTCTGCAGCCCTGATTTTCTGGGTGGTGGTTATGGGGAGGATGAGTTTCCTCAGGTTGCTGTCATATTCTACAAATATTACTGGTTTATTATTCTTAGCTTGTTCCCATGCCTTTAACTATAGTTTCCCAGTTCAGACTGGAAAGTGTGTTGAGACTTGCTTGCTTGTTTGCTTGTTCCATAAAGGAATGAAGAGTCTGCATATATGTAATCCTCTCACCTATTAAACTGGATTATTGAACTGAGATTCTGTCATCTGAATTCTCCTACTGAATACCTTTGTTTAGCAAAGAAGTGCACAATCAGTTAAGCAAGAATATTAAGGTTGCCAGTTAATATTATCCTAAGCCCTGAGCCTTCAGGCCCCTTGTGATGTCATTTAGCCTGGTATATTAACCATCAGTCACAGTTGCACAGAGTATGTCATTCAGATTAAAAACAGCAAGTCTAACAAATGTGAATATGTACACACACACTTTTCAAGACAGCACTCTCAGCCTGAGATTCCTTCCTCTTGTCTGGAGGACTAGAAAAGAAAGGTCCTGATATCTGAGAACCTTGAAAAGTATAATTTATCAGTGTGTATTGCGAAACCACATTGCATGCTGTCATGTCTCCATGTTACACCATGTCAAAATATTGCCACATGATGTCAGAATAGATGTAAAACATAAGCAGAGAGGCTACATGTTTTTGTTGATAATCAGCAACTGGACTAGACGTGTTGCTGCAAACTTGCTGTTATCAAGGTTATCAACTTTGCCCCTTTGAGATATTTGTTTTACTGTAGCTAATATATACTCTGCCGTCAACTGTGCTGGCTAGGGCTCCTGGGGGTTTCAGTTCAAGTTTCCGGAAGGCCACAGTTGCTCACTAAGGATCTACTTCTAATGTGTCCAAATGTGAATACTTGTGTCCTTCCATGTTTTTTGATGTTCTTGTTCTTGTTAACTGCTCTCAAGTCAAATTGACTTATGGTCACCCTATGAATGAGAGATCCCCAAGTCACCCTGTCATCAACAGCCCTGCTCAGCTCTTACGAACTCAAGACCATGGGTTCCTTGATTGAGTCTCTCCATCTGTAATGCAGTCTTCCTCTTTTACTACCACCTTCCGGATTGCTGAGCATTAGTCACTTTTCCAATGAAGCATGTCTTCTTACAATATGGCCAAAATATGATAGTCTCAGTCATCTTGGCTTCTAGAGAGAGTTCAGGCTTGATTTGTTCTAGGACCTCTTTGTTGGTCTTTTTAGCAGTCCAGAGTATCTGTAAAACTCTTCTCATATTTCAAATGAGTTTATTTTCTTCCTATCAGCTTTCTTCACTCTCTAGTTTTCACAACCATGCATAGAAATTGGAACTACAGTGGCTTGAACAATCCTAACTTTAATATTCAATGATATATCTTTGCACTTCAGGATCTAGTCTAGTTCCTTTATAGCTGCCCTTCCAATTTCTGATCTTCTTATTTCTTGATTACAGTCTCCATTCTGATTAATAGCTGAGTTAAGGTTTGAAAAATCTTGAATTGTTACAGTGTCTTCATTGTATGCTTTAAAGTTTTATAAATCATCTGTGGACATTATTTTGGTTTTTTCAAATGTTCAACAGTAAACAGTAACAGCATTTTCTTCCTTGATTTTCTTCAGTAGGCAGTCCAAGTCTTTGCTGTTATCTGCTACTAGTATGGCATTATCTACGTATTTTAAAATGGTTGATATTCCTTCCTCCACTTTTCATACCTCCTTCGTCTGTGTCTAATTCTGCATTACATCTGATATGTTCAGTGTACGAGTTACAACAGACAGGGTGATAAAACACAGCCTTGCCTGACCACCCCCCTTGCCAGCTAGAAACCATTCTGTTTCTCCATATGCTGTCATAATAGTCACCTCTTGCCCTGAGTACAGGTTCAGATTGATAGTTCTTTGGAGTAGAGGGTGATAAGCAGAACAAATCATAACTGGCATGGTGGGTAATGTGGCCAGGGTCCGAGTTCAAATCTTACTTTTTTTTCATTTGTTGTGGCAGTTTTGCCTTCAAAGGCAATGTTAATGTTAACTAATGTTAATGTTAACTACTAATGTTAACTACTGAGTGTGCCTTTTAGGATCTATTTCTCTCTTCCTCCTACATTAGTGCATGGGAGCCAAATGCTAATAAAAACCACTTCAAATTAGTGTGTGCGTGTGTGATCATGCCTTCAACTTGTATGTTGACTTATGGTGACCCCATGACTTTCTTAGGGTTTTCTTAGGCAAGCAGTACTCAGAGGTGGTTTGCCATTGCCACCCTCTGAAATATAGCCTATGGGACCTAGTATTCCTTGGTGGTCTCCATTCAGGTACTAACCAGGCCTGGCCCTGCTTAGCTTTCAAGATCAGACAGAATCTGGAACCTCCATACTGGTAGGTGCAGCTTAAATCCTCCCCCAGCTGCTTTTCCCCCTATATTTATTCCCCCTGCAGTTGTGGAGATGTTTAAAAAAAAAAAAAAAAAACCTCTACTAGTGCTAGTGGGTTTCCATTACTCTGTTTTTAGTCTCCAAATGGAACAGGGAATATGTGAGTAGGGAAAAAAATGGCTGTTCTTTCTCCAGAGTCTAAGTCAGGCAAGTTCTGTATCTTTCAAGATGATATCCTTTAGTCTAGAAGGGCTGGTATAATGTCAGTTTTAAGCCTTTTCCCCCCTCCTTTTGTTACATAAAAGCAAAATTCCTCAAAGCTGTTGCTGCAGTGTTTATTCAGGCTATGCATCTGCTAATATTGCTGAAATGTTTGGGGTGTATGTAGCTGTCTTCCTCCTATAAAAATGCCTTGCCAGCAACTCTTTGTTCTGCATCTTTTTAAGTAGCAGCTGTTCCAAGACTCTGTGGTGTGGGTGTGAGTGGGTGTTGGAGAGAGAATGAGGGAGTTAAAAGTTAATGCATTTTTTTTTATGTTTAGGCTGTGCCTTGAATGACTCTCCTGTGGGATTGGCTGCTTACATCTTGGAGAAGTTTTCTACATGGACTGATATCAGCTTTCAGCATCTAGAAGATGGAGGACTAGAAAAGTGAGTACCATCATTTCAACCTAAGTGTACAGATGTATATTGACTTCTTCCTGCTTGGGTCCAGCCAAGTATTGATTATTTATTTTAAGTTGTTATGTTCTATCCTTCCTAAAGTCTTAGAGTTGGAAGGGACTGTAAGAGACATATAGTCCAACCCTCTGATAGGCAGTAATGTACAACTAAAACATTCCTAAGAGATGGCCATCCTAACCTGTGTAAAGGCCTCCAAAGAAAGAGAGCCTTTCCACACTACATAGCTGTTGCACTGTGATTCCACTTTAACTGCCATGGTTCTGTTCTATGGAATCATGGGATTTGCACTTTAGGGAGGGATATTTAGAATTCTCAGCCAGAGAGCTCCAGTACCTCCCAAGACTACCAACCCCAGGATTCCATAGGAAGCAGCCATGGTAAGTTAAAGTGGAATAATACTGCAATAATTATGTAGTGCAGAAAGGCCCAGAGAGTCCACCACTCTCTGATGCAGTCTATTCCATTGTCAAACAAATCTTACAGTAAAGAAGTTCTTCCTGATGTTTAAGTGGAATCTCTTTGCTTATCATTTGAAATCGTAGAATCAAAGGACGATAGAGTTGGAAGAGGCCACAGGGGCCATCCAGTCCAACTCCCTGCCACGCAGGAACATACATCAAAGTACTCCCAACAGATGGCCATCCAGCCTCTGCTTAAAAACTTCCGAAGAAGGAGACTCCATCACACTCTGAGGCAGCATATTCTTCTGCCGAACAGCTCTGACCATCAGAAAGTTCTTCCTGACGTTCGAGTGGGCTCTCCTTTCCTGCAGCTTGAATCCATTGCTCTTTGTCCTAGTCTCTGGAGCAGCGGAAAACAAGCCCGCTCTCTCCTCAACATGACATCCCTTCAAATATTTAAACATAGCTATCATGTCCCCTCTTACACCCTTTTTGCATGGTGTTTTGGAAGTGAGAGGGCCCCTGGAGCATCGCGTAAATGTGAGGAGCAGTCTGCATAACACACTTACATTTGTGCGACACTCAAGAGCCTGGCGCGAAGCGGGCACAGATTTTTTCATTTTCAGCTCGAAGCCAAAAATGCTCCGTGCTCACGCATCACTCACGGGCCTGGGGCGTACTCACCTGCTGTGCAAAGCCTCCTGAGCCATGCCGGTTGCACTTCCTGCCCCAGCGCAGCCTACAACTCCCAAGCTGCACTGCAGAAGGAAGGGGCGGGACACGGGCGGGGTGCTCACAGGAAGGAGCTGCGAAGGCCAAGCAGCAGGGAAGCAGCAGGGAAGCAGCAGCATTCCTTCCGAGGCTTCTCGCACGAGAACACTCGCCCAGCAGCGCAAACGGGTAACGTGCGAAAAGGGCCTTAATCTTCACTTCTGCAGACTAAGCATACCCAGTCTGCCTAAGCTGCTCATCATAGGGGATGGCTTCCAGACCCTTCACCATTTTGGTTGCCCTCCTCTGGACATGTTCCAGCTTGTCAATATCCTTCTTGAAATGAAGTACCCAGAACTAGACACAGTATCCCAGCTGAGGTCTGACCAAAGCAGAATAGAGTGGTACTATTATTTTCCTCAATCTAGAATTGTGTTGGCTGTCTGGACTGCCGCATCACACTGCTGACTCACGTTGAGATTGTGGTCTACTCATACTTCTAGATCCCTTTCACATGTACTGTTGTCCAGCCAGGTGTCTCTCATCCTATATTTGTGCATTTCATTTTCTCTGCTTAGGTGTAGGATCTTGCACTTCTCTCTGTTGAACTTCATTTTGTTAGCCTTGGCCCAGCTCTCAAATCTGTCAAGGTCGTTTTGAATTTTGATCCTATCCTCTGGGGTATTAGCAACCCCTCCCAATTTCTTATCATCTGCAAATTTGATCAGCATGCTTATTCCTTCATCCAACTCATTGATAAAGATGTTGAATAGCACTGGGCCCAGGACAGAATTGATTTGAATCCACTGATTCATGTTCTAGCCTCTGGAGCAGCAGAAAATAAGCTCTCTCCATCATCTACATGGCATTCTTTAAATATTCAAAAATGGTTGCCATGTCCCCTCTCCTTCTTCTCTTCTCCAAGCTAAGCATAGCCAGCTCCCTAAGACATTCCTCATGGGGCTGAGTGTCCAGGTTGGTTGCTCTCTAGATCTATTCCAGCTTATTAATACCCTTTTTTGAATGTGCATGTTCAAAGCAGCTGAACAATAACACTACTGTGTCTGTAGTTAAGAGGACTAAACATGCAGTGACAGTTGTTTCTGTAGTGCTGACTCACTGCATTAAGAATTGAAGAAAGGCTGAAAAATACTCTGATTCAGAGTCTCTTTATAGCAAAAATGGCCAACATGACTGTGCCTGTTTTTAAACCCCCCTGAGTGCTGCCAAATTTGGTGGCAGAAGTGCTTTACAACTGCATTTTTGCTTAGGTGTACAAGCAGTGCAGGCCCTGTTTTAAAGGAAAATAATGAGCTTGGAAGCCTCCAGAAAGCAGAATTCTCATTTAAAACATGAGACAAGGGAGTAGGAAAGCTAAACAGATTTCAAGGGAAATGTGAAATGTGTGAAATCAAGGTTATAGAAACAGAACTGGATTTATATTAAGAAATCCAAGGAAATTGTGGTTAGTCTTAAAGCTTCTTAAAGATTGTTCAGTAAAGTTTGTGGGCATAAAAGTAATCTTGCAAAAATTATAATGCTTCCCATTAATATAAAGCTCAGCCAGATAAAGGTGGTGGCAACACTATTACTCACATTTTTGTCTGTCTTTTTCTCAGGGTACATTTTGTCCAGACAGGGCAAGTATATCAAGAAGATACAGTGTTTGCTGCTATAATTGTTGTTGTTGTTGTTGCTGTTCAAATGTTACTCCTGTCCTGGACTCTTTTTTTGGGGGGGGGCAGTTTCTGGCATCAGTTGTAACATTTTAAACTCTGAGTGGTTTTCTTTTGAATTCTATGACATCTAAAACCCCAAAAGTCTTGTTTCTTCTTTTCTTTTGTTAAAAAAACTTTTTCCTTAGAATTATAGTGCTGTAGTGCCTTGTTGAAATGACTCTTCCGTACTGCAGCACCTTAACTCTACTTATGCAGATTGCTGCTCCAAGCTTACTAGACTTCAGTAATTCTTCCTATAGAAATAAAGACTTTCTTTCCATGCCTGCCTGCTTAACCTGCCTAGCACTTTTCTCCTTTGGAATAATATATTTGCTTCAGTTTACTTATTCATCACTCCCATTTACCACAAAGGATAAGGAAGAAGAGGGGACAGGCAATGTGTGGGTAGCAGTTGAGAACTTCCCTCTATTGCTCAAGGGCTCAGGGCAGAAGAAATTCTAATCAGCATGTGAATAACAGGTGAAGTAAATCCAGCACTTTTTTACTTTGTTGGAAGAATGTGCGTTAGTGTGTCTGTGCACTGGATCAGGTAGATCTAAAAACCAGTGCTGTTCTTTTTGCCCCTGCCTACATAACCAAGATATAATCCAGTCCAATGAACATTTCAGGCCAACACAAGCATGTGGAACACATGTCCCTTAATCTGAATGTACACTTGGAGGCTACTTGTGCAAACTGAAAACACAGTATACTAAAATATCACTTCTGTGCTGAAAGGAGCAAATTTGGTTTAAAACGGGGGCGGGGGGAGGAATAGGATTAGATCTGGGACATATTATGTAGATTCAGCCCCAGTTAGCTCTTAGAGAAGCCACTCCTCTAGGTACCATCCAAGTCCCTTTATTTCTCCATGTTGTGTGAAAATATAAAGTAAAATGGGTTTCAAGGAAGGATCCAGTTCCCCACCTCTGCACAAAATGGTGCCTTGAGGAATGTTTTGCATCAGGCAATTGGATCTCTATGGCCCTAACACACTATGCTGTTATTCTACTTTAACTGCCATGGCAATATTCCATGGAATCATGGGATTTACAGTTTAGGGAGAGGCATTTAGAATTCTCAGCCAGTTATCCCCAGTGCCTCAGCAAACCTACAAACCCCAGGATTCCACAGGATGATATCATGGCAGTTAAAGTGGAATAACAGTGCTGTAACAGTGTAGTGTGAGTGGGCCCTATGTCTCAGAGCTTTCAGATGGTCCATGGCGGGGGAGCGGAGCTAGCTTCAGTTCCTCCTCCTCTCTTTTTCATTGCTACAAAGCTGGGACAGACAGGCAGGGTCTTGGCCAATAGCAGAAGGGCAACTTTCTCAAGCAGGAAGTGGGCAGCATGGGACCCATGGGCCAGATGTGCCCCTCCTGCTTATATTTTGAACCCCTGGGTCCCTGTTGCCAAATTTACTATGGTGGTGGTGGTGAATAGCACAGTATTTCTTCAGAGCAAGATGCATACCATGTGTATATTGGATTTTTAAGGCAAATCATAATCCTAAAAGCCTCCTTAAAGAAGACCCGTTTTAAAAGAAATTGCACGGAGGGTACTGCCACCCTTACAGTGGCAAATTTGGTGGCACAGCAGCAGATTCAGGGGGGCATTTGCCTGCACCAGAACCAGATATCACAGTCCTGAAGCAAATATATCAAACTCTTTATTTTTCACTATAGATGTCCTAAGCCAAGAGGTTCTTTGGAAATGGAGAGACGTACCAACTGTGCTATCTACAAGTCTTTGTGAGAGCTCCATGTTGCTAAGTTACATATGTGACTGGAATGGGTTAAGGATGAAGAGCAGGGTGGGAAAGAAATTGCCCTTTATTTCCTGCAATACACAGGAGCCACTGGCTGAAAAAAATCAATAAACTGCTATATATAAAATTTCAGTGAGATTTAATGTTTTTCTTTTCTGGAACATCTCTTTCAGGAAGTTTACTCTGGATGACCTTCTCACAAATGTCATGATTTACTGGGTTTCAGGATCTATGGTTTCTTCAATGCGTTTTTACAAAGAGAATGTGGGGATGGTCTTCGGAAAAGAAAAGCTTGCAGAGTAAGAGCCTCCTCTTTCCTCATTTTGAAGATCTCATGGACCCTCCACCCTAGTGCATTTGCAAAAGTATTGTTAGTGACTTTGTTGTAAGATCTGGGCTTCCAGAGCTTTCTGAGCCATGTAGTAAGCATCAATAATGGTAAAGAAATGTACTTCTGTAAATGCAGCTTGCAAGGTGAATGTAGCTGACTTGAAGCGTTGTAATCCAAGAATAGTAATGTTGCCAAGTTCTAGTTTGTAACAACACCAAAAATGTCTAAGAAGATGTTTCTTAGGGAGACACATTTAGTTATTTGGGAGAGATTCATTATTTTCATATAATCATCATAGCAATATTGAAAGTAGTCTCACAATGGCAGAATGTCACTACTAAAAGCTGCTCCCAGATGAAAAGAATCAAATTAATGATTTAGCCAAGGTGGAACTAAATAATAAGATAGAGTGAAGTGATTGCTTTGAGCCCATGTCGTGTCGTGGTTTGAGTGTTGGAGCAGGACTCTAGGAGACCAGGATTAAAATCCTCACTCAGCCATGGAAACTTACTAGGTGACCTTGGGCAAGAAATACTCTTGCAGCTTCAGAGGAAGATAAGTCGAAAACGAAGTCACACAACAACAAACAATTGTTATTCTTTGTCACCTTTGCAATACACCCATTTATTATAGAGACAGTATTTTATTCATGAAACTGTCATTTGGTTAAAACATTAGCCCAGGGATTGCAATATTTTCTGCTCCAAGGCAGTGTAATTCTTTAGAAAGTGCCTGCAGGTTAGAAGTATGTTTGCTACACAAGCTGAGCTTCTCCTGTAATAATAGTCTAAACAGTAGATAGTGAAATGATTACCTTTAAACCCAAAGAAACTAATTTCCATTGTGTTTCAGTTTAGACCATAGACATTGTTTACAGAAGGCTATTTGCAATCCTAAGTCATGACAATGTGATGAAACTTCCCAGGATCAGAGGCTATATGTCTCTTAATGCCAGTTTCTAGGGGAATAATAATGGGGAAATCTGTTGCACTCTTCATGGACTTCTCAGTGGCATCATCTGGTTGACCACCATAGGCTAGATGGGCTTTTGGTCTGATTAACAGGATTCTTTTCATTTTTTTGTGCAACAGACTCAAGAGTCCTGCACCGAATTCATTGTTCCATCTCACACAATATTCTAGGAGAATTTAGGGTGTGAGTTGGGAGGCAGCACACCAGCAGACAGAGCCATACAATTTTGTGAGCAGGACCCTTGTTTTAAAGTTTTTTTGTTTTTTTTTTAAGGAAGGGGACAAATTTCTGATCACTTTGTATCAGTAAGTAAATAGGAATATTCCCCTCTGTCTCTCAAAATAATGATCAATGCAGAACCCCTGAGGAGTTTACACATTATTACTGTATTTGCAAAAGGGCAGAATAAATGTGTTACAGATAGTGTCATTTCCAAGTGATATACTACCAGGCTCTGCTTTAAGAATTAAAAAAATGTAGACTGTACAGTACATATTTGATTTTCAGTGTCTCTCTCAGTTTTGCCTGTGCTTCTGTTGGAACAGATTTCCATAGCTTGATGTTCTTTGGGTGTGTTGGAGTACAACTTCTGTCATCCTACAGGAAATCTGATTATGTACTTCACTATCTGAGATGATGGAAAGGTGTAACCCAGCAAACCCAAAGGCACCGGGTTGGGACAACCGGTATTAGAGGGAAGCTCTTTTGTTGGGAGGAGGGGAGCAGTGTTTCATATTTCTGTTTCTTGATTGATTTGCAGGTTGCCCGTGAAGGTTCCTACAGGAATTGCTATGTTTCCACACGAAGTTACATACTATCCTCGGTCTTGGATTCAGAGGAAGTATGTCAATATCATTTCATTCAACTACATGCCCAGAGGTGGTCATTTTGCGGCTTTTGAGGAACCAGAGGTCCTTGCAGCAGAAATCCAGCAATTTGTGGAGAAAGTTGAAAAGAGCAACACTGCCAAATGAAGAACAACTTGTTTAAGTTGTAGGCTGTGAAAATCCTCACTGTAGGAAGATTCATACAAGATTATATTCCTTCCACTCTGAAAATTATTGAGATTAGAAATGAAAAAGGCTTTTGCATTTAGAGTATCTTTTATTCTGTATGGTCAGATGAAAACTGAATCAACCCTTTCAAGCTGATTTCATGATGAATTACTATATCACAGTAGCTGAGAGACTGCTTTACAATGAAGGGATGGGGAATGTGTGGCCATCCAAGTGTTATCAAATTCCCTCTCCTATCAGCCCCTGCAGTTCTAGCTCAGTGATGATGGGAACTGGAATTCAACAACATCCAGAGGGCCATGGGTTGTCCACTTGCATTATAAAGAATGAGAAGACAAGTCTCTGTCATCAAGGGGATTACAACCTAGAAACAGACACAAGAGAGGGAAAGGGAAGTTTTAATCCTTGTAGTCAGTAGGTGCCCTAAAACAAGCTGTTCTTTTACTCCTGGCTGAAAAACTAGTATATGGGGGATACCGATTTACCTAACATGCATACAAAGATTACTAAGGAGAATGAACATTCAAAATGCTTACTATCAAAAGCTTATTAGGTATATTAGGACGTGAAGCCAAGCATCTCATAATCCTGTCATTTGCTTAATCATCCTCTCAGCTACATGACAGGTAACAGTGATGATAAAGTGTCGGTTTCTATGTCAGCTTTAATTGCCAATTTCTTTCCATTACTATTGTTAACATTTTTAAGAAAAAAGTGCATAAAAATGGTAAGACACAGGAATAGAAACTAAAAAATAAGGGGCAATTCATAGAACAGAGTCATAGAATTGTAAGAGTTAGAAGGGCCTTGTGGACCATCAAATCCAACCCCCTGCTCAATGCGGGGTCTCCAACTAAAGCTTCCCCACCAGACTCTTTCTGAAGATGTCTAGAGAAGGAGACTCCACCACCTAGCCAGAAAGTTGGCTCCATTGTTGAATCTCTTTTACTGGTAATTCATCACTAGTCCTCCAACCATGGTCTGTAGGAAACAGTAAAAGAGGAAGGATCTGCAAACAGGGGGCTTTTCACTAACAGTGGAAAGGTTCTTTGTTGAACAGCAGTTACTTCCAAGTGCTTATTACTTATAGGCCACCGTCCTGTATAATACTGTATAATATACAGGGTGGTGTAGTAGTTTTGTGGTAGTCTGAGCCATATAACCCCCAACTTACTGGACAGCCTCTGAGGCCCCTAGCATGACCGTTCCATGCCTTATGAGAGCAGGCAAGATCACAAAAGGGATGTAACCAGATGTGAAATGATTACAGCAACACTGATACCTCCAGAGGACCCCAGAGCATGGCAGCATTCATGTTACTATTTTGCTTCTGGCTATGAGTTAAAGCCAGATGCTTCTTGGATCCTGCCTGCTCCCCATGAGACACAGAATGGCCATGCAGGGGGGCTTGGCATGCTGCTGAAGGAGGGAGGAAATGTCATCCTCCACAGCCCCCTCCCCCAAAAAGGTCATAGGCACGTGGAAAGGAAAGTTGCAGATGTGTATGCCAGCCATAATATGTGGAACTTCATTGTAACCACACTGCAGACTAGTTTCAGAAGAATAGAGTCTCAGCAACATTTAAAAGATTTACCTAGTTTTGATATAAACCAGGGGTGGGCAAAGTGCTGCCCCTGAAACCCTGCAGAACCCTTATTTTTTGTACCAACTTAATTAAAAAAAATGTTTCTGCACCAATTTTCAGCCCCCCCCTGAAAATAGCCCAAAATACTGTAAACTAGGTCCAGATGTGGTAATTTACTGCCTTCCATCTCCCTAAGCCTCTGAAAAAAGTGAGAGGGGAACCCAAAAGTTAACCAAAATGGCATCCAGAAATGGTATCCCATATGGTGTGCCAAAACATGATGATATGGCCCACAGAATACACAGGGTAGGGGATGCCACTGCTGTTGTTGCCCCCCCGCCACATAAAGGCTGAGGTGGACTGATTACTTGAAAATGAAAGTGAAGGAAGCTTATGGTGTGCCTTATTTTGCTCTGTGTAAATTTTGTCTGCACAGCCTTGAAAATGAAAGTGAAAGAAGCAGCACGTGAGCCTTATTATGCTGTGTGGAACTTGTACACTTAAATAATTCCTGCTCAGCTGTGAGAATGACTGAGTGGCACATTGTTAACTCTTAAGGACAGCCTAACATATAGACTTGCTGTGAGGAAAAGGCTGCAGTTCTCTGTTGGCTCTGTTAGGTCCAGCTGTAGGAGCATTCCTTGATCATAGTTTCACTTGGAAGACTTCTGCTGGAAGAAACAGGTGGTGGGAATTTTCACCACATCCTGCTCCCTCTGCAGCCTCCAGGATTACTGCGCCTTTTGTTCCCAAAGATCCCCCATCCCTCTGGAGTAGATGGGAGGGCACTAGGGGCTTCAGAGAGACAGGCTAATAGCAGCACTCTCGCCCTCTGTTCTACCAACAGATTGGAAACCACCTAGAGATAGAAGGAGTTTTTTTATATTTTGGTGGTACATTCTGGTCCCAAACCACTTTCAGGAGAGTAAAACCCATTAAATTCACTGAAGCTAATTTCTTTGTGAACAAGTTTAGGATTGCAGTGTAAATGAAAAACAATTTGCAAAGCATTTTCTCTTCAAACTGCTATGGGAGTACATTTTCTGCTCAATAATCCATAAGCCACAGCATGCAGCTACCAGCTGAAAAATTACAAATGTGTATAGCTTCTACATTTGCCCTTTGTTGTATTGAAAGCATAGCATCCTTCTGTAAAAACAATTTATGGGTAGCATTTCTAGGAATAAGTGCTCATAGCCCACCCACTCCCTAGGGCTTACACTGAACTTTAGAAATCCTAGTAAGCAACTTGTAAGGAATATATCAATACATGACTTTGCTTAAAAGGAAATGCCTGTTCTTGGAAGCTTGCATTAGTTTAATAGGTAAGAAATTTATTGTTGTATTCACAACAGAAAGGTCAAAATGAAGCAACAGTTCTCTGGAGAAAAGTGGGTCTTATATCATTTCTGCATGCCACTTCAAAAATATCTTAAATCCAACTCCTTTGTGGGGAGAGTGTTATCTTCAGAGAAAAAAGAGAACCAAATCTTTTTACTTAAGGTGGTGTTTGAGTGGCCTGAATCACTTGGCAGATGCCTTTGTTTTTATTAACCCACCTCTTCGGGTGAGACAGAATAGATATTTTTAAAAAGTAAGTACATATCCTTACTATTCTCAATGAATTAAATTCTACATTAAAAGGCAAAGATACTAATGTGTGGCAGATAGTTGTAATGATTAGGTTCAAAGTTGACTATAATGGCATAACTTTACTAATTTGTTTGCTTCTGAGCATCCTCTCTAGTATTGCTCATGCAATTTATTTCATTTGTTTGTGTGTTTTTATTGCAGTGATTCATGTTAGAGACATATTCAAGTCTTAAACTAAAACCTTTCAGCTTCCAGCTTCCTCAGCTGCTCTGATGTGAACCAGAAGTTTCTGTACCCAAAGGAACAGTTTTAGAACAATTTCTGGCAATCACTGAGTGATTGATCTCACCATCCCTCCAGCCTGAGGTCATGTAGTATAAAGATCTCAAGTCTATATATTCTGCCCTCAGTGTTCTGTAACTGGGATCTTGGCTACCGTAGCTTTTGAATCACATCAGAACAGCCAAAGGAGACAGAAACTGATTTTTTTCCAAAACTGGGAAATGTTATTTTTTTTGGATTACCACTAACAGAGTCCTGTAACTATAATTTGCCATGTTGCTTGAGGGATTCTGAGAGTTATAGTCCAAAGTAACCTTCTAACTTCTGTAGTTTTGTTGTTAAGATTCTCATATCTCTGCAACATACTTGACTGACATCCTGTCAGTGACTTACACCAGTCAGGATCTTTTGCGGTCACCATACTCTTCCAGCTTCAACCAAGTTTGTACCTGCTTCATCCCTCCACCCCCCAGCACTGCCATTTAACAGCCTTGGCTGGATGCACAGCAACAATGTCATCCTCGAGGATTTCCAGTGGCTTCTTGGGAGGTTCCAGATGATGCCCTGTTGCTGTGCCACCACCTATAAACACAACTGGGCACCCCCACCCATCCTTGCTCTCCAGTAGTTTGTAAAAGGACAAGTAGAGGAGGGCGCTACAGCAGATAGAAGGTGAGGTTTTGGTGGGTGGGAGAGGAGATATCAACAACATGTACATTTGGTGATTAACAGCATTCTTCCATAATCTGAGAACAGAATAAACTTTTCTGAAGTGCTGTTTGATGTATTCTTAGAGCTATTTTTCCCCTCTTTTTCTCTGAGGCTCCAAGGTTGATCTCGCCCAAGGATTTCTCTTTCTCTCTCACATATGTGACTATTCATGTGCACTTCTTTCTATTGAAACAGGGGGTTGAGATATTTTAATTTTGTTAGATGTACCTTGAGAGCCAGCATGGTGTGTGCTTTGGGCATTGGACTATGAGTCTAGAGACAAGGGTTCAAATTCCCACTCAGCCTTGGAAACCCACTGGTCAAGTTACACTCTCTCAGCTTCAGAGGAAGGCAAAGGAAGACCCCCTCTAAACAAATCTTGTGATAAGTTCACCTTAGAGTTGCCATAAGTTGGAAACAACTAGGAGGCACACAACCAAACATATACATTGAATTTGCATAATTCTACCTTCTGCTTATTCCAGTCAGTGTAAGGCAGGCAACAATCCCAAATGCATTTGCAGGAGAGTTTGCCCTACTGGACTGTAGAACATTATTTATTTGTTTGCATTATTTATAGACTGCTCTATAACCTAAACTTTCTGGGCAATTCACAGAATAAAATCAACAAGTTCAAAATCCAATAAGGTCCTTGAACATCAGAACGACTGTATAGATTCTGATAAAATCAAAAGGTCTTACTTCTGAAAAAACATATTGTCAGATCATGCTATCTGTTGTATACCAAGAAGAGACGAGATTTTGAGAATGCAGAATGTTGATGCCAAAATAACCAGTTTTAACGATACCTGAAATAAATAATCAAATGGCAAATAACGCAAAGTCAGAGTTATGAGTGAGAAAAAATATCTTCCTATAAAGGAAGAGAGAGGAGCTAAAAGAGGGAGCTCTCTGGTTGAAGTAACGTTTATTACCTCTTTAATAAATTATTAAGAAAGACATGAGATCCTGAAGGTGACCACTAGGCAAAAATTGCCTGCCTGCCTTGCTGCCTTTTGCAGATTTCACTTGCAAGTTTTGTTAAATGGACTTTTTTCAGGTTGCGAAGCTGCACTGGGGCCCCATGCAGAAACATGATCTACTTCCAAAATTTATCAGTTGGCTTTGAGAACTGAGTTTTGACATGGATACAGATTCTTTATTGTAGAAGATGTTCAGGATAAATCAGGATACCTTCAGCACTAATTCTTATGCCATTTCCAAGTGGGAAACTCCTAATGTTAATAAAATAATTGTTCTTCTTTGTCACATACAAATAAAATTGCATTTGCCTTTCTGTACAGTAACACACTTGAAATTTAGCATTATTTTACTCACATTTTAGTTACTACTGATTCTTAAACCATAAGTGAATAGTAGATTGGAAATATTTACCAAAAAAAATAAAATAAAAATATCAGTAATACTTTTACTAAAACAGCTGAGCCAAGAAACACTATTTTATTTTTTCAACATTAGCATTATATGGTGAAAGCATTATAACATTTTCATTTAAATGGTGTTCTGTTGGTTTTTATTAATGGAATTAAATATAGATAGGGTTCTTATAGCTTATAGTTCCATATGAACAATTCCAGGTTCAATTTTTGGGAGCTACAAATCGGACTGGGAAAGACTTCTGCATATAACCATCAAGCAATGATGAGCAACCTATACCCTTCAAGGTGTGGGTGAACTGCTACTCCCATAATTCCTCACCATCATTAGAGGTGCATTTTGAGGCTTATGGAACATGAAGTTCAATAACTTCATTCAGCTGCAGATTTCCCAGCTCTGTCTTAGAGTTCCAGTATAAACTGGCAGAGACAATACTGAAATACTGGCATAAAATAGCCAAACTTGGGGAAATTTAATGGTTCAACTATAAATTCCGTAACTGTAATGTTCTGTCTCAATCTAACTCAATAACCAGACTTCATGGATGAATCCAGAAAGGTTTTATTAAAGATTAGATGTAGCACAGACACTCACTGCTTTTACTAGAACTGTGAAGGCTGCACAGGTTCTAGTTTTAAGAACCCCAGCCCCACTCTGCTTCCTAGAAGTTTGCATTCTTTCCCACACAACACCAGACTGTACTGGTTGACCTTGGTTCCCAGGCTGTGGCCATCCCACCCCTTCCAACACCCAAATAGCAGAGCAATCTGCAATATGGCACCAGAGCAGCTAAGCAGTGAAGCAATCTAACCAACATGGCAGAGGAACCTAACTTGGAGGGACTTCTGACACTAACACCCCCACCAACACTACAAGTGCCTATGTTGGCTGGAGGATTCTGGGAGATAGACAAAAAAAGGCTTTCCCATGCTGACCCACTAGCAGTTTTCCATAACACAAGTTTGGTAATTGCTAAAAACAACCTGCCCACCAGATTGTGGTGTCAGTGTGCCACTTTGTCTATATTATTTTACCCAGAAGTTTTTGTTCATTTTCTTGGCTTTTCTTTTGCTCCATCTCCCATGTGTGCTCTTCTATTCCAGGCATGAGTGTTCTACAGAATGTACACACCAACATCTGTTGAAGCCAAGGACTATAGCTACATAGTAATTTAAACTGATGTTCCCCAGTAGACTGATCTGTCATAACACAGACAAAATAAGTGGAAAGGAAGTTAGGTGATATTTGCCAGACCGTTTTCCAATGTATAAGTGTGTGTGTGCATGTGTGTGTGTGTGTGTGTGTAATGAGGGGAGCTTGTTCTTGCAAGGAGAGGCCAATCACAGGAAATAGGGAGTTGAGAAAACCTACTGCACATTCTTTGGCCTTCTTATGTAACCATCTTTTCCTGAGTGAGACTTGGGAAGTGGGGACAAATACAACATCTATCTTAAAAGGAAGCTCTCTTTTAATGTAAAGCCTTTTGATTGCTTAGCAGCTGTTATGCTGTGTAACTGGAGACAGTTAAGAAAAAAAATAGCAATCACCACTAGGGAAGGAAATTGTACAGTTGTATTCTGTCATTCCAGCCAGCAAAGGATTTTCTGGATTTAAATTTCATATTTGCAAATCAATAATTTATCTCTTTAAGCATCAGCTGGCAACCTGTTAGTGATTTATGATGCCATAAGTTCAACTCATTTTTTTTGGCCATTGCATAGTCAGAATTCTCTTCTGACCATATGACAACAACAAAAAGCCTCCCCCAAGCCCACCTGATAAGTCACTCAGTTTCCCCTGTCGAGCACAGTCATTTCCAGTTTGTCATAGAGCAGAGGATCAGCAACAATGCCTCCAGCTATTTTCCTTTAGTTGGATGCACTACAACAATGTTATCTGTAGGTACATCCCAGATAACCACCAGAGGTTTCTGCAGGTGCCTGTTGCAATATGTTCACACACACACACACAAAGCTGGAAATGTTGGTGCTGATCCCACTGCTCTCCAACAACCTGGAAATGTCTGTGTGGCTTGTAAGGTAGATTTTGTGGTTAGTAGCATCAGGAGATGTAGCTACATGAGACACATACATCTTAGTGCAAAATCTCCACCATCATTTCAAAGCCTTGTACACTTCACATTACAAATATTAAGGAGCCCTACCAAATTATTACTTTGGATGTGTCACACACTTCAGGCAAAGAAAACCCCATGATAGGTTCACCTTAGGGTCACCATGAGTCGGAAACAACTTGAAGGTACACAATAACAACAATTCCCTAGAAGCATGCAATGGATAAATATGGAAAAGCAGCCTTCTGCACCATGGTATCCTCCAGATATGCAATATTGGGGCAAACAATTGGGAAAACTGCTGAAAAATGTGATACTTTTTTAATGGTTTGATCCAGATTTCGCTGTCTTTAGACTCATCATTGCCATTTGCCATCAGGTCTGCTTTGATTTATGGCATCCTTATGAGTAAGACTCCTGGTCATCAACAACTCTACTCAGTTTTGCAGACTCAGGGCTGTGGTTTCCTTGATTCAATCAAGCTATCTGTAAAGTGTTTTTCCTTTTTTCCTATTGCCAGCTCTAGAGTAATATTTCAAGTAAATCCGTTGAAATCCACAGGACTTCTGTTATAGATGACTAAGATCATTTCCGCAGTACACTGTTAAGAGCTGTTACAATGCTATCATCTAATAGTAGCTTTAGCATATAAAGTGGCCACTGAAGCAGCTCAGAAGGCAAAAGCATCAAGCTTCATGAGACCTGCACAAAAAGGCTTCCAATTATTTATGTTCCATTTTTTGGTGTGTGTGTGTGTGTGTGTGTCTCATCTTCATCCCTAGGGAAAAGAGTTCTTAAAACCAACCCCGCTAAAGGAGCATCAGTAAGAGAGATTTTTTTACTCTCCATAACCTCAGGTGGAAAAGAATAAAAGTATTTAGCATAAGCTGATCTGGCAGAACCTGGGTGAGACCATTTCCTTTCCATTGCATCTGCAATAATCTTAAGAAACAGCAGAACAAGAAAATCTTGCTTAGCTTTAGATCTGATTTCTGGTACCCTTTGTGCTGCATCATCAGAAATTTGGTGCCCATAGGTCAAATGTAGTGTCTTTTCCATTTTCCTCAGAAGGATAAGGAACTCTTCCTCCTGGAGATGCCGCTGCCCCCAGCCAACCCTTGTGAACAGGAAGAAGAGGCAACAGCAGAGGAGGATGGAAAGGCACAGCACTGGACTAGGGTACAATGGCAGCCGCCAGACTTGGGCACTTCCCCACAAAGAAGAGGACCCAGAGGATTGGTGCAGACTCTGTGGTCCAGTTAGCAGGCAAGGGTGGGTAGGGGAGGCAGGGAAGGGCAGCACAGTCCACTCCTTTTCACTCAGTGCTGTTGGCTGCCTAAGAAAGAACAAGGGAAGGGGTTGTTCATGTGAAGGCAGCTCTCCACCACACTGCATGCAGGGACAGGGACATAACGGTGGTGAGCTTCAGGCTCAGTCAGAGGAAACACTGAGCTGTGGGGCCACTGCCCTTCCATTGTCAGCCCAGCCCCACAGAGAAGGAAAAGAAAGGCAAGGCTGGGAGGCAAAGAGGGCTGCCACTTGAGAGGAGCCATCCTCTCAGCCAAGAACCTCTTGCCGGTCTGCTCCCTCCCTTCTGGTGCCTGCCCACTGGCCTCGCAGAGCTTGTTTGCAAGTGAGGGAGGTAGAGAGATGGCAAGCGTGTTAAATATGGAGGGAGGACCTACATATTCACAGTTTTTCTACTTTTGCAAGGATCTTGTGCACCTAATCCTAGCGAATGTGGAGGGCTGACTGTCTTGCCCTATGAAAGGTTTCTATTAGGGTCACCAGAAGTGAAAAAATGACTTCAAGTCACACAACAACAACAGGGGTAATACTGAGAGTTATGAGCAAGACAATTATTAGGCAATTATGTAGTAATGAAGAAAAATACATTTTTTGCAGACAAACTTGTAATTTTCAAAACTAAATTATATTCTTTCAAATGGAAAAATGCATCAGTGAACTCTGCAAGGGGTTCAAAACAAATTTTGAATTGTCACAGAAAAAATGGCCATCATGGGAAAGAAAGTGTACATCATTTCTTGTGGGCCTTGTTACCCTGTGTCAAGTGGTTGCATTCCCAGTGTAAGCAATATATATCCCACTAACCAAATCAGTTTATCTTGTAGACAATGGTTTTCACATTAATTTTCTGTGGCTCTTTTTATATACACAGGTCCCAAATAACATTTACTGAAGATCTCAGCTAAGGAGTTGTGTTACCGAGGCAGCAGGTCACAGAAGACATAAAGTTCCTAGGGCTAATATAAGTGGACCACTCTTCCGCTTGTATTAAAACATAACTCTGGAATGGATTCTGATAGAAAGTTCTTCATGCAGACAATCAGTACTTTGCATCTATTGTGTCTTTTTCTCCTTAATAGTTTTTCCATAGTAAGAAAAAAGTCAGAAACAGTGGAAAAACAAGGTAAAGCACTTGTGTAATACTGTGAGTGAGACAGAATGAAACTGTGATAAATCCCTCATCTGGAACAAATGTCTTTTTTTTGTAACAGCTATTGACTGTATTTTAAACCTTTTTGATGTATATGGTAAAGGGAGAAGAGGAATGTAATACCCTAAGAGCAGCCATCCTAGAACAGCTCAAAGTCTTATTTAGTTCGGTACTGTGCACCCATGGTTGAAAGCCCACAAACAGTCCATGAATGGAGGATCACCTTCTTGCTCATGTGGCCTCTGGTATGAAGGTAAAGCCACACCCTCCAGCATTTCACAGATGAAAAAGGGGCAAAATTGATCAGTGAGGTAGAAGAGACAAGCTAGGAAATGCCACAGCTGTTTGCTATTGTCTGAGACATTCAACCTCTTTGTTCCTCCCTCCCCCCCCAACTACTTTGAATTCATGTTGAACTCAGTTTGAAACAATTGAAGTAAGCTGGGAGGAGAGTGGGAGGAGGTGAGAGGAACTGGGACATTTTAAAAGCAGCTGGAAAAATGAGACAACAGAGGATTATCTCTGCCAAAACAGAACAGTTGGCGGGTATATAAAATCATGACCAAAAACCTTTGGGAGCTTTGTTCTCTCTGAATTTATCCAACCTCCTTCTAAAGCCATCCATGTTGGCAGCTATTGTTGCTGCAAAACTGCTTGTCCCTGAGCTACGGAGCCAATAAAAACAACTCAGGGAATTTGAGTGAAGTAAAAAGGGGAATTTTTAATTAATAATTATGACTGTGCAATTGGACCAACTGAGCTCTTGCTCTGAAATTAGTAGGTCCTGCATACAACTTTTGTTTGAAATTTATACACCCTCAGTATTTTTCATACATGTTTATAATTCCCACTGGATAAAAACCACACTGACATAAACTACATATTGGTCTTTCAAACACTGCATAGTTTGCTCATCTCTGTCCTGAAATCTTTCTTTTCAACTGTGTATTGTACCAAGAGTACAAAGGTCATTTTGCCTAACTCTTATTTCTTATTAATAGCTGGTAGAAGCTGTCCTTTAACAAGCAGTAGCCATTTTTTCTCAGCCACATACCTCATTTGCTAAAAGACATGTTTCACTTCTCCATGTCCTAAATATTTTTCAACTACTTAAAACAATTTCTTAATGATCTTTGGAACCCCACTTGTTCCCCCCTACCTAGCAGGAAATCAGTCAATTCAAGGATGATCTGAATTGACACCAGCCGTTGGAGAGGGAGATCTCCTGTCAGAGCAACAAAGAGAACCTCCTCATGGTGCCACTGGTCAAACCTGCTGTGTGAAGAAGAGTTTCCTTCTGTCTGTCCTGAATCTCCTTTCAGTTTCACTGGATGACAGATTTTAGCATAATGGGAGCGGGAAGAAAAGTCTCTCTGTCCCCTTTCTCCACATTCATCACTGGTTGGAAAGTGAGGCTTACAGGTGGTAGGTGGCCCCCAGGACTGTTTTTGAGGGCCTCTAAGCCCCTTTAAAAAGACTTTTTGCCCCCAAATACCTCTGACTGCTACCTAAGGAGTGCATGGGGCAATTCCATCATGTTTTCACCTCCAGCCAAACTATTTTTCACCCTGGAGAGGTCATTATAAAAACAGAATGAACAGCAGCAGCAACAATAAAAACAGCTGGTACAACGCACCCTCTGTATATGTGAGGCTTCTGTTCCAGGAACACCCACAAATACCAGAATTTGCAAGTGCTTGCATCCCATTATATTCAATGGTGGAGATGTGCATGCAGATGTTTCAGCATGTTACCACCATTTTAGGTATAGAGATACGATGCTGTGAGTGAGCTGGAAATCATGCATGCAAAGATCGTAGGTAAGGAAGGCTCACTGTATTATTTATTTATGTTTCATCGTTTCCCCTGCCCTGGGACTGAAGACACTACACAAAAACTACAATAGATAACAGATAAAAGCTCACATCACCAAAAGCATGCTCTAGTTAACATATAAACTATCACAGTGGTTCTTCATCTGGGAACTACAGAGCCCCACGGGTCCGCGGAGCATTCACAGGGGGTCTGTAAAGCTCTACTGCTAGATACCAACAGCAGTGACAGAAACAGGGGCACAGTGGAGGGGAGGGCATGTGCCCAAACTGCTCCCTTGTTTGCAAATGTGGGAGGGGTTTTGGCACCCCTTTTGCCAGGTCCCTGATGAAAGGGAAACAGCAGCATGTATATGTATGTGCTCACAGCATGACTTTGGAGAGCAAGGTATGAATCCCCACTTGGCCATGGAAACCTATTAGGTGATCTTGGACAGGTCACATTCTCTCAACTTCAGAGAAAAGCAAAGGCAACAAATCTTACCAAGAAAACCCCTGTGATAGGTTTACCTTAGGGTCACCGTAAGTCAGTTTTCAAAGGGGGAGACATGATGGCTAGAAAGAACTTTCTCTTGTCAATGGCACTTTGTTGCTGTGAGCCTTTAAGTCACTTATGACTTATGGAAACCACTAAGTGAACCTATCACAGTTTTTTGTGTGTGCAAGATTTGTTCAGAAGGGGTTTGCCTTTGCCTTCCTCTGAGGCTGAGAGAATGTGACTTGCCCAAGGTCACCTAGCGGGATGGGGATTTGAATCCTAGTTTCCAGAAGCCTTTAATAAAATTAATAAATATTTGAATATTTAAATAAATATTTGAATAGTTAATTCAAGATTTAAATACTTAACTTTAGATTTACGTCTTGGGAGCCCCTGGCAACCAATTATATTTGTAGGGGGTCCCCAATAAAGAAAAGATTAAGAACCAATGAACTATCATGTTGCATCTCACTACTAGAGCAACATCTGGAGGTCCACCTATTTTTCACCCCAACAAGATAGTATGGCTTTCCCCATGTACTGATGTGGACCACAGGACCTTCTTGCTCAAGTCTAGCTGCCTATATGACCAGCTGCTAGAGAAACTCTCTGCAAGGTCAACAATCCACAGTCTACTCAGTTCCCTGCCAAATATCACCCTTCACCTTTTAAAGTTATGTTAATTTCTACACAGCGAGCATAATGCTTAGGCACCAAATTAGCAACATGGATAACTTTTGTGGCTATACCTGGAATTTTTGGGGGCGGGGAAGCGGGAAGGTTAGATAGAAAAAACACACACATACTGGCCTAAATTGTGTTGTTAGTCTTGACTAGAGTAAACCAATTAAATCAATGGGAATTACCTACATCTTGACTCACCACTCAACATTTGATTGAATGTGTCTACTCTAGCTGGAAATAACCCAGAGGATGTCAGTCACTGAGACAGACTGAGAGATTTCTGTTCTGGAAATAAAAACAGCAGCAACAATCTTCTGTTCTTTTCAAGGCTATTCAACCTAAGACTGTGTTTAATTCCCTTCTGCAAAGAGGGATTCTGTTACATGCGAAGTCCTACTGCACAGGAGACAAGTGCCAGACAGAGTTCTATTTCAATTTTTCTAAACCCAGGCTTTCAAAAAGATGATGCAATCTGGGAACACAACCTGATGAGGAACCTTTACTTGAGCCAAGCTTTCTGAAAACCTCTCAGCTGTGACTTTCTGAAAGTTCTCTCCTTTTAAGGCAGTGCCTTAATGTATCCAAAATTGAGACATGGAAAAAAAAATCATAAAAAGAAGGTAGTTTCCTGTTCTTTCCTATTAAGCACTGAGGGTTTTTCTCCTAACCCTTTTCATACTAATTAGCTCCAAAACTGCCTCTCACCACTGGAGAACGACACTAATTAGTCTGTATGCTTAGACTTTGCTGCCAGCTTCTCATTAAAATTCCAGCTTAGTTCAAAGGGCTGCTCTGTCAAAAGAGGTCAGTGAGAGACTCCCCATTTTAGAATATTGACCTTCCATTTTAAACATTCCATGTACTGCAAGGACACTGTGTATCTTTCCTATTCACACAGTTACAAACCTGTGCTTGTTGCTAGCCATCTTAGAGGTCAGGAGGAGGACTGCTTTAAAAAGCACAGTAACAAGGAAAGGAACTATTATTTTTCTCTTTAATTTTCCCCTCTCTTTACAGAAGAAACTCTCTGTTTTTGATGTCCTATAGGTAACAAAGGGCCTTTAGGCTTTCAGAAATGGAAAGAGGAGGAGGAAGGGTCAGTGACTGTTTCTTTGCCTCACAGCTCTATCTGTGAACTGATATTTGCAGCATCTTGTTTTTCTTATGTGTTGTCAAGTCGCCCTCCAGGTGGCTCTGTTATTAGCAGCTCTGCTTACATCCTGCAGACTCAGGGTGCTAGCATCCTTGGTTAAGTCAATCAGTTTGTAGTATGGGCTTCCTCTTTTCTTACTTCCTCTGACTTTACAAGCATTATCTTTTCCAGTGAGTCATGCCATCTCATGATATGTCCAAAGTATGATAGCCTGTGTTTACTTATTTTGGTTTCAAGTGAGAGTTCTGCCTTGATTTGCTCTCAGGTCCATTTATATTTTGGCAGTCCATGGTATCAGCAGAAATCTCCAACAGCACCACATTTTACCACTCATTTTAAATTAATTCCTTTTTGTTTCTGTTAGCTTTCCTCACTAAACGGCTTTCACATCCATACACGGAAATTGGATATCCTATGGCACCCATAATCCTAACTGACCTGCAGCATCTACCGATGGCTAATTCATTCAGTCTTGAGCCTGGGTCCAAATTGTAGTCTCATGGCCACAACATTTGGCCTTATTTTAATAAATTTTCCTCACCCCTTCCATGCTGTTTGTATTGGCTAGCCTGATGAAAAATTCTGGAGAACTCAAAAGCTGTCACGCTCAACTTTTTGATAGATTTTCAAAGGTTTGCACTGGCCAACTATAGCTGAAGGAAAGGAGGGATTAACTATGCACTAAGTAAGTGCCATGGAGCTCTTCCTTCTGTTTAGATTCATTCTATTGTAAATGAGGCATAAAGGTCAAGAGATGAAAATGTTTGGCCTTAAAACATCTCTGAGATTAGCATTTGGATTATGCTCTCTAGTTGAGTCCAGTTACATTTCCCCCCTGAACTGAGGCAAGTCTTTAGCAGTTATCTTGTACACTGTGTACAGACAGAGAGGGCAGAAGTGAGGGTCTAGTGGACAGAGGGGTCCATTAGAAGCCATTCAGTCCCCTAAGTGAAAAAGATCATGAGTAATTTGTTATTCATTGCAGTGTAAAAAGGTACCCTCTGTACATTACTAATTAATTTTTAAAATAAATGTGAAAAATTCAAGATGCCCTGAAAATGCACTTTAAAAACAATTGGCATACGGTTAACATCACAGCAATGAAGTGGTTTTGTTATCACTCTGTGGCTGGAATCTTCTGAGTGATTTATACTGGCATAACCTGGAGTTATCCTAGAATAAATACCTTTACCAAAATTGCACAAGGAGGTATCCAGTACTGCTTGGTGCAATTGTATTGCACAACTATGCAACGGCAGCCAAATGGTACCAGACATAAATTCACCTCTCAACCCGAAGAGTAAGTGATTGCCAGGGGGTGTGCTAGGAGACCTCCATTACACCATTTCTTCTGCAGCTGTCACTCTCTCAAATCTCCTCACAATATGCAGGTGGAGCTTTATGTTCTGGCAGCATTAAATAGGATCTCAGCAATTTTGTTACTTTTGAAATGTGAATTTATTATCCTTGCTATTAAAATTGAAGGAGGCTATGTTACTTGTGACTCACTGTTTCTAGATTCTGTATGTATGTATGCACATACACATCCTTCTAGTTTGGACATTAAATACAAGAAAACAGACATGTATTCATTTTGCTTCTCTTGCAGGTTTTCTACCCATACTTTAGGGAATAATTCCCTCTGGAATAGGGTAATTCTACTATTTACCCAGACAAATGACCTACACAGAATATATCTATATACTCTATCCCATACTAGATATTTACCGACAATTTACTGTGACTTCTGTCAAAATTTCCTAAAATTGCATTTTAGCATGTGTTGAGAATTCCATTAGAAATCCCAAACCATACTTACAGAACTGTCTTTGCTAGATTTATCTAGGGAGGAAAAATGAATTCAAAAATCATTCCAGGTCTTTACTTGACAGAATGTGAAAGAGGGAGGAACCAACTGAGATCCTCCAGATTAAGGTTGCCCCAGTAAGTTCTTCTAACTTGGACAGAGTTTGGGAGAAAAACCCATCCTTTTAAAATATTATTTTTTGGATCGGGAGATTCAAAAAGCTGTAGTCTGAAAAGTAACTTATTAAAGCTCTGAACTAGAGAGAGGCAATCAATGGAGACGAGCTGAATAGGAGTAAGTAATTTCGACTCATTTTTAACAACTTAATTGTAGTGCCCTGTCCTACCACACTCGTTCACAAAGGATTCCTAATTAAAACTTTCATGCTTAGGAAGCAGAAAGACAGCTGATTCAAGTTCATGTGTTTCCCAAAGGGCAGCTGCATGCCAGCTGTAAGGAGAAAGAGGTCCAAATATGTTAGAATGCCAGCATTAGAAGAAATAGGAGTACTGCATTTGCCATCCTAGGGTTTAGGTGCCATCCTAGGGTTTAGTAATTTAGTATTTAATATTTAGGGTTTAGTAATGCAGACTGGTGCAATTTGGTATTCTACAATAGCTAGACAGCATGTTTCAAATACATGGGAATAATATGCAAGGGAGATTGCTTTCATTTATTACATTGGAGAGCAGGGTGTGCATTTTTGGGAGTGCAGATGCCTTTAAGTTTATGAACAGCCAGTTTCTCTGAACAGCTGCATTTAGAGTCCAAATCCTGTCCCTGCATAGCTGCCACAAAATATGCAGAGCAGCTCTTTGCAGCTGTTACAAATATACCACAAATGTGGGCTGTGGGTGGTTAGTAATTTCTGAATCTGCTAGACTCAAAAATGAAACTACTAGAGCCCATAATAGAATGCTGTTTTTGAAAAACAACAGTTTCAAGACATGAAAAAAATTAAGTTTGAATGTTAAAGCCATTCATTATCATGTTAAAAATTAATAAGGTAATAAAGTAGAAACATGCATCTAAATATGCTCCCAACAATTAGAAAATAAAAGAATAGAGAAGTTATAAACATTTCAGGTCACCATAAATACCAGAATATTATTATCAAAGACAATAAAGAAGACCCAAGACAGTGAAGGAAGATTCCAGGATTGCAT
>CAOLHI010006214.1:0-39649 GCA_948474755.1 Ctenosaura bakeri
AGATATATAAAGCAGTGTAATCATAGCATGACACAAATATTTGGCCATTACAATCAAAATCCACTTCAGGTGTAAAATTACAAACCAACAAGACAAAATAAGTGAACCATTTTATAATAAAGGTCCATATTAACCATTTCATACACAAGCCCTGAATAGAAGTATTTCTTTTAAGATGGCTCAGAAGCAAAGTTTAGTTTTCGTACCTGTCTATTTAAGTAGCTAAATTGATCAGAAAACTATTTTTGGTCTCAATGAAGCATGCAAATATCAATTTTAAAAGGACAGGATGTACCAGTTATGTGAGCAGTCATAGACCCCCAGAATATAGTCCAGTTCATCTTCCACTCATTTTATTTACATTACCCATAACAATTATGCTCATTTGGTTTCTATGTTAAACCAACAATCTAGTTTCTGTCTTTTGGAGATTTTTTTTTTAAATTGAGATTTTAGAATAAATAGGACCCTTTCAATTTTCAAAAAAAAAATCCTTTTTTGAAAATTCACCTTCAGTGATATGGAAACTTACTGGTATCGTTGTGTGCCTTTAAGTCATTTCCAGCTTATGGTGACCCTATCATGGGGTTTTCTTGGCAAGATTTGTCCAGAGGGGCTTTGTCTTTGCCTGCCTCTGAGGCTGGGAGAATGCAAATTTGCCCAACGTTACCCAGTGAGTTTCCACAGCTGAACAGGGACTCAAACTCTGGTTTCCAGAGTCATAGTCCAATGCTGAAACCACTATCCCACGTTGGCTTCTTACAGAAGCTTGGTACAGTCTCTTTTAAAGTTTTCCCACATTTAAAGAGCATAACCTTTCCCACAGAAAAGAGTGGGCATTTTCCAATTTCAGCTTGTTAACTTAATTAACATGAAGTTAACTTTGATTTACGGAGACCCTATCAATGAAAGACCTCCAGTCACCCTACTGTCAACAGCCTGCTCAGGTTTTGCAAACTCAGGGATGTAGCTTCTTTGATTGAGCCTATCCACCTGTAATGTGGTCTTTCTCTTTTCCTACAGCCTTCTTCCTTGACAAGCGTTATTGCTTCTTCTAGTAAGTTATGTCTTCCCATGATATGTCCAAAGTACAACAGTCTCAGTTTAGTCAACTTAGGCTTCTCGGAACAGTTCAAGTTTGATTTGCTCTAGGACCCATTTATTTATCCTTTTGGCAGGCTATAGGATCTGGAAAACTTTCCTCCAGTGCCGCATTTCAGATGAGTGGATTCTCTTCCAATTAGCTTTCTTCACTGTGCAGCTCTCACATCCATAGAGAGAAATCAGAAATACAATGGCAGGCACAGTCGTAACTTTGGCATTCAGTGATACATCTATACATTTGAGGAACTTGTCTACCTGCCCTTCTAAGTCCTAGTCTTTTGATTTCTTGACTGCAGTCCATTCTGATTTATGACTGAGCCAAGGTATAGAAAATCCTTTAACTACTTCAAGTCTTCTCTGTCTACTTCAAAGATATATAAACCAGCTGTGGTCACTATTTTTGTTTTCTTATAGCTCCACTATAACTCTGTTTTGTACTTTCTTCCTTGACTTTCTGCAAAACAGAATCAAAGTGTTTCTTCATCTAGCTCAGTGTTTTCTATTCTGACTGACATTCGTTTCCAGGCATCACTTCTTACAGTATGGGTGAGATAAGCATGGTGCACAGCCTACATGCTGTCCTGGACCCCTCATTCAGTGCTCCTGAAGAGGTACCAGTTCTGTATTTCTGGCATGATTTTCAGGTTATTTTTCACCACAAAACCACATTCAAAGCAACAAATAAACAAAAACACACAGCTACAATGAAAAACACCAGCCAAAACAGCAATCAAAAGTGCCACACTGTCACTCCTGGTTACCATTTTGTTCAGGATATTGCTAATGGAAGAGGTGGGGGGGCATCTGGAGCTTTTGACGGTATTCATTGCAGGTGTGTGTTTTGCAGCAGGCACACATGTTAATATTGGCCCCCGCTCTCCATGCAGTTGGACATCCCTATTCAATAGAAGTCTTTTTCTTTAAAAAACAACAAGAACAACTTGGAAATAGTAGAGATTGAATCTGGGACCTTCCATGTGTTAAGTATGTGATTTTTCACTGAGAAATGGTGCTTTCCCCCAACACATGTTTTAGTGGGAATTCAAGGTGATAACTAAAAGAGTTAAATGTAGTTCCAGGGTCTGACCTTCCTAAGGTTGTTCTGGACATGTTCACAATGTTCTGTTTTCATTACCAAAAGAGATACACCTTCTATACAAGCAGAGATAGAAATACAGCAGGCAACACATGTTAAATATCCAAGCATGGGCATTTTAATCTTTTACTCTAGCCCTGCTCACTGGAGGATTCTACAAGTACTAGACCAAAGAAATAAATTTTCCAAGTGATGTAAGCCTACTTCCAATGTCACAGTAGTTCAACAATACAAACATGTGAGGTATGGTGATAAGTATTTGGCATCTATTTAATGCCATCAAAATGTTAATGCTGAAACTATCTGATGAGTTGTTATTGTGCTACCTTCAAGTTGTTTCCAATTTAGGGTGACCATGAGGTGAATCTACCACAGGGTCTTCTTAGCAAGATCTGCTCAGAGGAGATTTGCCATTGCCTTTTTCTAAGGCTGAGTGTGACTTGTCCAAGGTTACCCAGTGGGTTTTCTGTAGCCAGGAGGGAATTTGAACCCTGGTTTCCCAGAGTCCTAGTCCAACATTCAAACCACTACACCATGTTGACTCTTTGAGTTAAATTACTTTTTAATATTTCAACTGGCTTAACTACTTTGTAAGTGCACCCTTAGCATACAATATTTCTAGCTACAGGCCTGAGAAATTTGTTGAAAAATGCCCATGGTATTTCTTCCCTAAGAATGGAACGTGCCAGGGTGTCAGATTTTTCCCATTAGTGCCATTCAAACAGAGCTATATGTGGGCCCACTTCACTATCTCTGCTTATCTGGAAAATTACTAAAATCTTGTAAAAAAGCTCTTATTTCTGCTTTTTACTCTTGTAAATCAGCCACTACTAGAGCAGCCTGCAGACCAGCTTCCTGCATTTGTCACTACTGAACTTTACATTTTCATTCAAAGCTCCTACATCTAAGTGTGCCATATATACTGACTCTTCTTCCTGCCAACCGGATTCCTGTGGTGTTCACATATGAATGATATTTTGCACCTATAGAGCGTATCATACCTAAGAGTACAGTGAAATACTGACAAGGCAGCAAGATTCAATCCCCAAACACATGGTAAGAATGCAGGACTGTAAAAATGAATAGTAAGTAACAGTTTTAGGAAAAACAGCACTACCAAGTACATATAACAGGGTTAAGCTGCAACTGACAGCTTTCCCAACTCTTACAATCAATCATGGTTTTCCCCACTCACACATTATTTAAATATGGCATATATTTATAAATAAGCTGCCATGAGTTCTGGAGGAAGGAAGAAGATCCCAATAGGATGAAAGCAACAGCACTGGTAAGAGGGGGAGATTAACCCTTACCCTCTGAACAGAACTAAGCCTCCCCCCCAACCTCCTATGCTATGACCTCCTGAACACAAGAACGATTGACTGGTCCTGCCTGAATTGATTCTTGCTATACCTTGGTCAGGTTGTCCTTCTAAAGGTGAGAGAGGAGTTAAAGGGATCAGAAATGGTAGAATTATGGAGGAAATTGCGAAGGTCTTAGGAGGACCATATGCAAATAGTTTTGCTAAAAGCATGGGATGTAGACACTCTTGAGAGGCATGGGACCAGGGAAGAAAAATACTGCTGAGAATGTGGAAGGATATGGACAACTGTTTTACACCTGAGAGAGTAGGCATTTCTATTGGTCAAAACCCAATGGAGAACAGATTTGTTGTCCATGGACAGTTTCTCCCTGTCCATGCCTCTTCCCTCCTCATCTTGCATGGGGAGGTTTTTGTCTGTTTACAGAGAAATTCCAAGGTAGTGGTTCTCAATCTCTGGTCCTCCAGGTATTTTCAACTTCAGTTTCCAGAAGCCTTCAGAAGCATGGCCTAGCAGTCAGTGATTCTGAGAGCTGAAATCCAAAACACAGGGGAGGCCAAAATGTTAAAGAACCACTCTTCTCAGGCAATAAAATGCGCTGGGGAGAAATGATTACTCATTCTCCAGGAATGGAAATGCTTAGAACCTACAGATAAATTAGTGAGCTCAAAAGGGAGTATCCGAAGTGACTGTCAGACATGCTTTGGCATCCCTGAGACAAGAGGGTCATCCCCCTTCCTACATCATTTGTGGAAGAACTTCTCTGGCAGCCACATCCTAAACATTGACATGATTCAGCATTTTAAGTAAATCCAAATGAACCAACTATTTTTCTGTCTCTGGTAGGGCGGTGGTGGTGGCACAATATGCCCAGCTAGAATCTTCCATACAGGCCAGATGGGTCTGGTTTTGAAGAACTGCAGCAGATACCATTGATCTGAATTGCAGGAAGTGTTTGCCCAAAAATAACTGCTCTTGTCTCTGTCTCCCTCTCTCTCTTGTAAATTACTCTTTCCATCTATGAGAAGTCATGTGCTTTAAACTGTGAAGACAGTGGGCTTGGTTACCCAGCCCATTAGGATTAGTGGTAGCGCCACAGTCCTCGCTATCCCTCCACTCTAGTCTACTCTGTGTAGAAGCACTATATAGCAAACAGCTATTTAAGGGCGGGTTTGTTAAAATGTAAGGCAGACAAAACTGAAAACTGGGCTTATATTTAATGACCTCTACTCAGAAGGTCAAGATAATCTTGCTATACCAGAATGTGTGTAAAATGTGCCCTTTCCCACATTTCATCTAAAAATTAGATCAATAGTTCAGATTTCTGGAAGCAATTTTTAGTGACATCTAATTTGCTCAGTGTAGGATGCAGAGGTCCGTACAGCATATTCTCTTCAGTATTATTGAGCCACTCCATTATGTGCTGTAGGGAAACAGCAGCATCTCCATGATGTCTGGAAATATTGAAATGTATATAAAAATCCTAATGATTAGATATTTAAAAAACAAAACACTAAAAGCCTAAGGATATTTACCAACATTAAAGCCACCAACTGCCTTCTTTCTACCCATCTAACTGAACTAAACAGAAAAAGTTTAGTTCATGCAGTACGTAACCATTATTTTACTAAGGGACAAAAAGGTCCTTTCAGAAATACTGGGTCCAGATTTCTTAATCTAAACTGGTGAAGGGGGGATGGTGGAAAAGACTAGTGTCATTTGGATAATAATTTCATTTCCCCCCCACAATTTCTGCACCCTGGCACTTGACACCCTTTTTTAGCCTACGCTCATCCCCATTGATTGAGAAAACACCATGCCATCTCCACTGCAACTGTACCTCTCAGATCTGTTTCTTCAAGGAACTGTGGGATAGACGCATACTATTCTCTACCAGGGAGATGATACAGTATAAAAATCTCTAGAAAAAACCTTCTAGTATGGTGAGGCTTAAAACCCCCAGTCTTCCCTAGATGTTAAGGTAAGATTTATTGCATAAAGATCATAGATTACATGGTAGGGATATTAGTCGTATGTGTGAAATACATATGTAAATCCTTAACACGAAATAAGTACTGTCCTTTCCCTTCTAAAGAATGATGCAAGGGCTGAATGAGCTGTATGCCCCCAAAATATTTGCTTAGTATTTTATTTATTAAAATATTTATATCTCATCCTATATCTAAGGATCTCAAGGCAGCATACAATAAATTCCATTTTTTTTTACAGTTTAAAACTGTAAGAGCAATTTTAAATGACTCTTCTAAAAGCATATTGTACCATTTAGCACTTAAACCAAGACAGTTTAAAACCAATAAAAACAGTTTAAAGTAAGGTAAGGCATAACACATGGGCAAATTCGATAAAATCAGTTAGGCTCCAAAGGCTTTAATAAAAAGACACATTTTGACTTGGCACCAGAATACCAGTATTTGTGCCTCAGACTGGAGTCATACTGGCATAAAAGTGCAATTCCTTTAAAACCAATGTTACATACTTTCTATACGGTGTACCAGTCAGCAGTCTAGATGCTGCATTTTGCAGTAGCTGCAGTTCCCAAGTTGTCTTCAAGGGCAGTCACGTGTAGAGAGCACTGCAGCAGTCTAACTACAAAGTTATCAGTGCGTAAACTACTGTGGCTAAGAATATACACCAAATGTCATTCTAATTTGTACACACATACCAAATATCATGCTAATCTGAACAGAAAGTTCAACTGAGCCATTGCATTAAAAGAAACTGGCCAAATTTAAGAATGCAACACTTGATAGGTGATTTACCTCCCAGTATACAAATACTTTTAACACTCTCAGTACAGAATCAAAGAGCAAGGCAACACCAAGTTCCTTTCAATTAAAACTGATGAGAATGGGTTTGCAAATACATAACTTCTGAATTTTGTTCTCTCAGAATTGTTTATGGCTTTTAAATGAATTCAGAGGCTAGTTGTAGGAATAGTCATAATTCCAAAGAGCCTATAGGAATGAAATATGCTACAAGAATTAGTATCAGAAATCTTTAGATTCTTTCTTTTTAGGAGAAAAGATTTTGGCCCCAAAAACCTTATGGAAGTTCTCTGCCTGCTGATTTACAGCTGCTGCTGTATCCTTTCTTTTTGGATTTTCACAAGTCTGAATTCATACTAGCAATGGCAAAGAGAGTTAAACAGCATAGGGTGAAAAGGCAAGCGGAATTCAGCATTAGTTATACCCCCTTCCTTGGTACTGGTCTATGCACTCTGCTCCACAGGGAAAATAGCCATGAGCTTTATATATGCAACACTGAAGGCCTACGTTTCCACAACTCAGTATTCTTAACAATTATACACACTGAAGCTTTGGCAAAGAATAGTATCATACTACAAAATTAGCAACATTAGATTCTTGAAGGACTTGTTTTAAGTGTTTTTCCATGTTCCATTTCATTCACATAGAGAAGAAGATTAAAGGTTATAGATTTGCAGTCTGCCCCACTAAGCCTGTCGCATTCTCAGAGTTCCTGAGACTTTAATGAGATCTGTGAAAATTAAGTGATGCAGAGTATCCATGGGCTGTATTTCATCTCAGTTCAGTGCTTTGTCAGCTCTTCATTGTTCTAATTCTGCCAGCTACTCAGGTACCAGAATGATCTACTACCCTTTTTGCCTTTTCACCTTCTCAAAGTGAGAAGATTTACTGCAATTCAAGATATAATAATCAAGCTGCTGGGGGGGGGGTCCTCCCATGATTATAACAGCTACTCACTACTGTGTGTATCTACTTGTTTACTGTACATAAATGGAAACTGCCTTGCTTCACTATCCGAAGGCACGTTTTCTTTCCCTACTCTGCAACTTGTTCAGCAGTACTTCAGTGATGTGCTAGTAAAAGCGACTGAATCACTACTATTAAAATTTTCATTTAATAAATGTCATAAATATTTAAGCTGTGTTGCTTTATTTTTAAAAAAATATTTCTCTCAAACCTCTTCATTTTGACATTGTTAAGGTAATCTATTTATCTTTTCTAAACATGTTACTTCTCTTCTTTGAACCTTTATCTCAAACTCCATACACAGATATAGAACAAATATTCAGACTGGCAATAACTATTACCTATTATTGTCAAAACCATTATTTGTTTTTAAAAAATGGGCAGACAGAACAGCATGGGTTCATGGTATTGACGGCCTCTAGAAGTTGATTCCAGCTGGTGAAAATCCAAAGGCTAAATCCAACATTAGCCTTACCTAGACTAGAACAATTTAAATGAATAGGACTTGTTAGTCACAAAGGGTCTCCTTTGGTAGGAGAAACGGCATATTACAACACTAGGCTGAAAGAATAAGTTTCTACTCTTTTCAAAAAAGCTGTGGCTATAGTAAAAAAAATCTTGGAAACTCAACTATACCAATGAGAAAGAAGCTCTTTATGTACCATAATTTCAGTGAGGTGACCCTTTTATTTATGCTGGCTGGCATCTTGTATTGCTGTTATGAATTCTTAATTTGTACTTACAGATCCAGAACTGCTCTTCATTCACTAATATGATGTACTCTATAGAATCATGGAATCATAGAAATGTGGAGTTGGAAGAGACCACACGGGCCATCCAGTCCAACCCCCCGCCACGCAGGAACTCCCTCAAAGCACTCCCAACAGATGGCCATCCAGCCTCTGCTTAAAAACTTCCAAAGAAGGAGACTCCACTACACTCCAAGGCAGCAGATTCCACTGCCGGACAGCCCTGACTGTCAGGAAGTTCTTCCTGAGGTTCAGGTGGAATCTCCTTTCCTGCAGCTTGAATCCATTGCTCCTTGTTCTGGTCTCTGGAGCAGCAGAAAACAAGCCCTCTCCTTCCTCTACATGGCATCCCTTCAAATATTTAAACATGGCTATCATGTCCCCTCTCAACCTTCTCTTCTGGAGACTAAACATACCCAGCTCTCTGAGTCTATCCTCATAGGGCATGGCTTCCAGGCCTCTCACCATTTTGGTCGCCCTCCTCTGGACGTGCTCCAGCTTGTCAATATCCTTCTTGAATTGGGGTGCCCAGAACTGGACACAGTATTCAAGATGGGGTCTAACCAAAGCAGAGTAGAGTGGTACCAGCACCTCCCTCAATCTAGACACCATACTCCTATTGATGCAGCCGAAAATTGCATTGGCTTTCTTGGCTGCTGCATCACACTGCTGACTCATGTTCAGCTTGTGGTCTATTAAGACTCCTAGATCCCTTTCACACGTACTGCTATCCAGACACTCTATACTAGCAGGCAGCAGCTGCATCAGACAAAGGAGTTCTGTTCTGCTGCCAAATGGGTTGCAGCAGGGTAACACTGTCATGCCCTGCTTCCAGAGCATGGACTCTGAGTCAGAGTCTGAAGCAGAGGGCAAGTCAGAGGCTGAAACTGAAGGCATGCCAGGGCCTGCTGTACAGAGAGAGGCTGCAGTGCCAGAAACAGAACAGGGGATGGTGCCAGCTCCAACAGAGTCTTGCCTCTTCAGATACAGAAGAACATCTACCTAGACCCAGCTTTGCACAGCACAGGCAGCAAAAAGAGACCCAGTATTGCTCTCTCAGAATTTATAACTGGCAACAATCAATCAAAGCACAGCTGTGCTAGGTTTTGGGTCTACTTAGCTGGTATCCTTGCCCTCCAAGAGTTGTCAGAGCTTATCTGACCTGCTACCTTGCTGGATGCCTTGACAAATGCTTGGATTGACCTTGGACACTCCCTTACCATGAAACCATGCCAGACTTTGTTTATGTTGGACTTTATTTATGATTCCTTGCTTACTGCCTGGAAGTAAGTAATAAGCTGGGAGATATTCAGTTTGTTTGGTTTGGTTTATCAGATGTGCCAGGACTGAGATAGGACAGACATTTCCAACCCTTCCTGCCAGCAATCTGCAGTCTGAAGAGGCACTGCGATGGTGTCCTGCTTCTGATTGTTATAGCTTTGCTCACTGGCAGGAGAGAGCAGGAAGCATTATTCTGCTGCACCCCAACTGGCAGCGGAACAGACTTCCATTACTCAGTGCAGCTGCTGAAGGTATAAATATTTGCCCAGGGTTGGGGGGGGGTGTGGTCAGGCCATAAGATGTTACTTAGTTACACATTTATTATTAATAGATGATGTAGGATCTCAAGCAATGTTATACTTTTCCCCCCAACACCATAGGCATTCTTACACTAAAAGAATGTATACCAAATTTCATTTTGATTTTGAATGATAACATATGTCTTCTCCAAATGCAGTAGCAGAAGTTCCTCTGCACAATGAAGTTTTTAAAACGTTAGTGGATAAAAGAAGCTACAGCTGAGACTATGCAGATTTACTTGGAATTAACTCCCACTACGTACAATGGGACTCAGTGACTTCTGTGTAACTACACACAGGACTTGCACAATAAAATCAAGCTACACATGCTGCAGATGTGACATGTAGTGTTAGCTTTAACCACTTCAGACCAGCAACCAAATTTCTAAACCTTCACCTACACAGAATTCACTGTAACTAGAAAAGTAGTACAGCAGAGGACTGAAAGAACATTTTCCTCCATCATGTACTAGTTGTTGTTTTTCAATCCTGGAACAACTTCCTTTTTATTAACAGATTCAGAGACTAGTTTTAAAAGTTTCACAAGGTTTGCAGCACATAAAGACACAACCTACAGCAGTCACAGACACTGAAAATGAATCTTAGTTTGCCGCAACTGTTCAAACAATTACAGAACAGCCACATAACATGCATAATTAATCCATCCAACTTGATATTGTGTCAGTGCCCCATGACTGCTTTGAAGAGGATGTAGAAGGCAGAACTCACAAAGGTCACTAAGCAATAGAGTCCTTGACCAGAAATACATTAAGGAAGTACAAATATACTTCATGTGTGGAATGTGGCAGACAAATGCCTCTGTTCCAAATACTGCATGGATCAACACAGGAAGGATAGTAAAGATTAATCAAATCCCTCAGAGAATCCCCTCCCTTGAGGACATCTATGATATCTACAAACAGGAGGGAATAACCAGTGGCCAAACATGGTTATTAGAATTAAATCAGCATGGTTATTAGAATTAAACAAAATTGAACTAAACTTCCCTTCAGAGGGATGATTTTGATTACAAACATAGACAAGTTAATTCACACATAAGCATTTTGATATTACATTCATGCTTCCAGATAAGAAGCTACCTTATGGGAAGCAAGAAGTTCTACAGGAAAAACAGCAGCAAACAAAACTCTTTGCATTGCACTTACTTTTATTGTAGCAGGTTGCCAGTACCCCTTTATCAGCCGGACTGGCACTTATGTGCCAAATTTCACCAACTTGATGCAGAAGAACATTTTTGTTGATAATGTTATTTTCATCGTCAAAATCAATGATGTGAATCTATAAACACAGGACAAGAACCATTAGGGCTTCATTTTTTTTCAGATTTAATTACCTAGTAAAGTAGTATGTGCTTTTATTTTATAAAGATGAGCATACAATAATAACGGGGGGAAAAACTTAAAGAGTATGGATCCAGAAGCATCTGTTACCTCATGTTATAAACAAAGTCCAAATGCAACAGGGAAAAGAAGAAATAAGAAATGAGAACATATTTCAAAGAAGTATGAATTCCAGTTGAATATCTATTCATTGTTCCTCCCTTCTGATTAAAATATGCCTAACCTAGAGCCTTTTCACACTACACAATTATGGTACATTAGTCCACTTTAATTCCCATGGTTCCATCCTATGGAATCCTGGTCCTTGTTATCTGATAAGGCATTCTGGCTGAGAATTCTAAGTAACCTTTAGTGAATTGCAAATCCCAGGATTCTAGAGGACATTGCCACAGTGATTAAAATGGAATCATAATACTGTAATTGTGTAGTGGGGAAATGGCCCTAGACAAATGGAGAGAGCCACAGGGCATGATTCTGGAATCCCCATCTAGCCTTTTGCTATTGATGACAGCTAATGAGAAAATGAGATCATGATTGTGCCTCATACCCAGGGTCTGTAAAATCATCATCTGGACATTACTGTGTCTGTGGGACCTTCCTTTGCAACTCACCATGCTACTTGGCCTTTCTGTTATGTTTTTAAAATATTTTTTAATAAGTAAAAAAAAAAAAAAAAGCAAAGGCACAAATGCTGCAAATAAAGCACTGGCCTCCAGCATCAACTTTGTTTTCAAGTATGCCTCTGTCCTCAATGCACCTGTTTTAGATATGGCGTGCATTTTGCTTGTGTATGGCGTGCACACGCTTGTGCTTTACCTGGCTTTCTGGGCTGATAGTAGATGTTTTGCATGCAGGTTTGCTCTGTGTGATATGCAAATACTGCATGGAGTGCAGCAATGTTTTTCCGTGGGTATTCTCTTCCAAGCATCATGAGTCTGCTTTCTTTGACACAGATATCTTGTTGTGCTTTGTGGAAGCAAATATGTAATTTGATGTTTTAGGCTCAATCACTCTGTTGTAGACAGTTTCTTGGACCAGTTACTTGTTTCTCTGCATCACTCATTTGCTTTCTCTGAAATCAGTGCTTGAGTGGAAAGCCATACATTTGAAAGAGTGGCTTTGGGTTGGGAGCCCAGATACCACCTCTGTCTTGGACAAGTTTTTTTTTTTAATCTCACCAATTTACTTTATGGAAAATTCATGTCAAAGGTAGCCATAGATTCAGAATTTCTTCAACCTCCCTTGTACCAAGCATTGGTCTTGTTTAGTACTCCAGTATCTTTCTGAAACCTTCACCATCCAGAATCAACATGTTTTCTATCACTAAAATATACCCTGTGCCTAAAGTTGCTCTTTCAGTCCTGTAGGTACTTCCAAAGAGCCGAGGAAGAAACCTCAGACAGCTATGGTGCACTACCTCTAGTGTTCTTCCAATATTTACAGTATTAACTACTTTTTTCTTCATGGATCTAATTTCTCCACCCTACAAATAATCTTACCATTAAGATCATAGTACAAAAAAGAAAGGAAACAGTTTGTTTTACTATGGTTTCTTTTAAATGAAAACCTTGGAACTCCTGGCCAGGAACAAAATAGAGAAAATCTATTTTTCAGGCCAATATCTTATCAACAAGTATAAGGCTTGAAATGCTTCACAATTACTTGTTTTTTTCTGGACAGGCCACAAGGGATTCAGTTTATGCAATCAATTGTACTGAGATAAACCCCTTAACTCATTTCCCTTTCCAATTTGTGTACATAAGAGGCCAAAGCAAGCTGGTAGCCAGAAGAGCATCCAGAGACAGATGTTCTTTCAAGCCTGTTGTACAATGTCTGCCTAAACAGGATGTCTTCAGTATAAAACCTTCTTTCAGTACTTAGCCCAAACAGAGCACTTTTTTTAAACAAAATCTTTGCTGAAACAGCCCAGAGCAGATTGTACTAGACTGGCTAGCTGCTTCATCTATATGCTCTCACAGCCTTCTCTAAAAATGGGAAGCCTCATGTTGAAATTATGAAGTAGTCTCCTTGGCAGGGAAATTGATTCCCTAAAGGTGAGCCACAAATCAAAATTCAATTTGCTCCACCAACATGTATTATATGCCCCTACTAACCATATAAAGAGGGTCATTCAGCACATAAAGTAGAAGTGCCTTCTGCCCTATCTCAGGTCCCTCAAAGTCAGACACAGCTGCTCTTCCCTCTCCGCTGAGATGATTCAGAACCACATCAGGCCCTAAGGACAAGTGTTATTAAATATCGTATGTCACCATTTCCAGAGAATTTTTATTATTATTATTATTTTCTGCACCCTTCTGGTGCGGAGACATGGAAAGCACTGAAGGTGAAATGAGATGAGGTGTCACAACAAAGGTTTTGCAGGTTCATCAGCAAACTTCTATAGAAAGGAAGTCAAATACAATTTCGTGGGACAAGATTTTCTTCAGGTGGCTACAAGAGACGTTACTTTTGGCACTTCTTTCTGAAGTTAACATATGATGTGAATTTATTTTGCCCTTTGTCACCATATTCCTAAGTCTTTCAAAATAGGCTTAACATTTGTTTGGCACTGAATTCCAACAACATATGAGGTAAATGCCTGAGCTCAGTCAAGAAAGCTGTTTGATGCACCTTCTTTAGCAAGCTTCCCAGAAAAGAATAGTAAACGTGTAGGGAAAAAGCAGAGATAAGATAAGATTCAAAGAAGACTTTTGATATTCACAGAAATGGAAGTTGCAGCACTTCCACTGACTGCCAGTCTGTTTCCAGGCACCACTCAAAGTGCTGGTTTTGTCCTTTAAAGCATTATATAGCTTCGGTCCAGGCTAGTTGAAGGACAGTATCTCCCTTTATTAGAGCTCTAAGATCTTCAGGAGAGACTCTTCTGTCTCCACTACCATATATTCAGGCTTGTTTGGTGGGAGCAAGGGAGGGGGCCGTCTCAGTGGGCTGCTCCTTGTCCTAGAGGAACTCCCTCTAGATGGAGGCTAGCTTGTTTTCTCCTTCTACTAACAAGTCAAAATATTTTTATACCATCAGGCTTTTAGAAACTGAATGGGATGGACTTTTAATGGTGTGCTGTACCGTTCTGTTGTTTGCATACAGTCCTTTAATGAATTGTAATGGTTTTAGCTTTATAAATGATTTAATTGTCTTCCCAGTACTTTTTAATTTTTATACTTTTTATTGATGTTTTTGTATCATTTGAATTTGTATTGTTTTTCACATGTTGTAAGCCCCCTTGAGTTCCACTATTAGGGAAAAGGTGGGATATGAATGAATAAAATAAACAATTTCTTTACAATGGGTCGTTGTTCATCCATCAGACCCAACACGTATAATTCAGGTTTCTTTTGAACATTAACTTTCAAGATTTTTTGCATCATACAATGTACTTCATTCCAGATTTATTTAGTTATTTATTTTTGCAGTTTCACATGTACACCACATGTGACAAAAGATCCCTCTTTTTGCTCACATTTTCAATAATAATTAGAAACCTCCTTGTGCATTTTGTCCAGTTTTTCTGGCCTTGTGACAATAATCCTTTGACTTAATTTCATATTGTTCTTGATCAAATTGCAAGAGCTCATGATAAGTTGCCCACTTTTCTTTTGCTGTTATCTTCTTCCTATAAAAAGCCTCTTGTGATGAAACCCACAAAGGCTTCTTAGGGCATAACCACAATTTTTATCTATTCCATATTCTTAACAAATCCCATCTCACGTAGTGCTTATTAAAATCTGCATTCACTTTAGCTTTATCATACCACAAACAACCATGCCACTCAAACCTCAGATCTTGCTCAAATACAACTCTATTTGTCAATACAATTCAATCTTTCAACAAACCTAAACAGCATGTGGAGAAATACAGTTTCAAATCTAGTCCTTCCAATCTTTCTCTTTGGTTTGTCTCTTACAAAATTTTATATTTAACTCTCAGCTTCTTCCATTGACATACAAATTTTGATAAATCACTCTGATTTAAATAAGACATCACCAGTCAAAATTGGTATGGCCTGAAACAAAAACAATATTCTTGCCAAAACATTCATTTTTATTACAGAAATTCACCCCAACATAGATAATTTAAGTTTTGCCCATCTTTGTACATCCATCTTAATGTCATTCCATGTCTTGCCATAATTATTCTTCAATAACATACAGTTAATATTTGTTTTAGTAATACCTAAATATTTCACCTTTTTTCAGTTTTAAAGCCCTTCATCCATTAATTGTATTGGGTCTTCTTTTCTCGTACATTTTGTTAACATCATCATCTTTTGCTTGTTCATCTTGAATCCAGCCAACTCCCCCAACTTCTTTTAGTGTCTCCAACAACATTTTTACATTAGCCAAAGAATTCTCTGACACAATCACTAAGTCATCTGCAAATGCTCTTAGTTTGTAAAGTTCTTTTTTAATTCTTATGCCCTTGATTTGTTCATCATAATTTATTGAAGGATTGAAATAAACAGTAAAGGGGAAAACAGACACCCTTGCCTTGTTCCTTTCTGAATATTGCAGGTTTGCTCACATCTCCACTAATCAAAATCTGTGCTTTCTGTGCATCATAAATTGCCTTAAGCCTTGTGATAAAGCTATCGTCATAGCTCTTCTTTTCAAAGACTCCAAACAAACCAACAAGAACTCTAACTCAGGTTATTAAAGGCTTTTTTAGCATCTAAAAACATAAGCACCGCTTGCTTCTCATTATGATTTTTCTAAATATTCCAAAATGTCCAAGACTCATCTGATATCATCACATGTGTTTTCAGCAGAAATGCAGCTTGGTCTTTATGAATAAAATCTTGTAAAATTCTCTTCAATCCTTCTGCCAAAACTAGTGTAAAAATATTGTAATCATTACTTAGTAATGAAGTAGGCCTATAATTCTTTGTCATCACCAGAACTGGGCTTTCTTTCAGAATTAAAACTATCATTGCCAGATTTTTCCACATATGAAAACTGAAGCTCAGTTAACTGGCAGCAATGCATACATGAGAATACTGAATTTACTACAATCTACATCACAAATGAAGAACTGCTAGCTCACATATCAGACTGAAGCACTGAAACTTGAGAGGTGCAGTTCAGCTGAGTGAGGACCAAACCACATAGCAAAATCATACAGTTACCCTCTGCAAATGGCCACTGCTCTACAGTTAGCCCTCTACTTTCGTGGGGGTTAGGGGCACAAGACTTTGTGAAAGAGAAAAAAACATGAATAAAAATAAAGTAAAAATCACAAACACGTTTTTCTTATCTGAGAACACTTCTCTAAGACTGTCTAGGTCCTCCAGGGAGATTCTATGATCAACTTCCATAAAGTCACACTGGAAGACCTAGCAATGTCTAGAAAAGTTTTCTCTCTAGGAATATCTAGGTCCTCCAGCATGACTCTACGGTTCACTTCTGGCTGATGTGGACCACAGAACTGCACTGGAGGATCTAGAGATTCCAAGAAAGAATGTATTTTTTCCATGGCAGGGCCAAATGGTGTAAGATTTTTGTTAATCAATAAATTAAATAATAAAAAATAACCCATGAATAATCAAATTAGTGAATGCTGAACCCAACAATGTGGAAGACCAACTACAGTCTGAAAGTGGGCTTCTGTTGCCCTCTGTTTGCTTTGGAACTGCAACTCCCATGAAAACAAGTCAGCGGAGTCAACAGTGAAGAAAGCTAGAAGCTATAGTCTCACAGTATCTGCAGGGCCAAAGCTGCATTCTCCTGCTGTAGAGTATTTTATTTGTTTAAAGTCTAGTTTAATTTCTAATCTTAGGTGTTATTGCTTTCATTCAGCTTTCACTGTGACAATCACCAGAGCACCCAGATGAGCATCATTTCCCTTTCAAATCATCCCCATTCATCCAGATTTCCACTTTTCCACTTGAAAAGCAACACTTGACTATAGAGCTTTTTCATCCATACCTTAAAGTGTGTCCACTTGCAATGGGCTTGTCATAACCCGATCCTGAACTAATTTCAAGAATAGTCTGATTTTATTGGCATTTGGAGTTCAGTTTATAGGCTGCAAGCAAATGTCCATCTTTGTTCCCTTCTTTTTTAAAAGAGAGAATTATAGTAAAGCATACTGACCTTTGCCACAAAGAAGACTGAAGTATGGATTTTATATAAGGCAATGTCTTTCTTTCTTGCATATTGCACACATCCTTATGTTTTTACATTTTTGCAATATCTGGATCTCTCTTTCTTTGACAACAAGAGGAAAGATTCAACTGAATCATCTGTTATTAGCTCTGTTCTCCAAACCATATATACAATGGTCTTACTCCATGAGCAGATACTAACAAGCACACTACAACTCAAACCAAGGAAGGATGGCTAAACTTCACAAATAGTTAGCTGCAAGAGGTAAAGGGGAATACACCTGAAACCCTCGCACCTTTAACCTTCCAGAGGAATGAACTTAATGCCAAGTCAGAAAAAGTCCACATGGAAGAGGATATCTGCAAAGCCAGATTCTATTGTGTGTGTAAAATCTGCTCATTTCATCTAGAGGAATTACCCTTTTTCCCCCATCCAAATCTATGCTGAGGTGAAGGGGAAGAGGCTCATATATCATAAATTGATCTGCATGATGGTTTCCTGAAAGATGTTTCACGAACTATTATTTTAGGCATATACCTCCAACCACTTAAAAAGCAAATATTCTTATAATTCAAGGATGGAAAAATTATCTACAATTATTTGTGTTTTCCGTTCTTCATTATATGGAACATTCTATTTTTCTGATCAATATTTAGTGAATAATATTCAAGCAAGAAACGTAGGAGAGTTCTCAATAACTTTCACTCACCTATCCACATCACCTTTCCAACGCACTACCAAATGCTTTACTGGGCTACATTTCTGCTTATAGTTAACTGAATATTTATAAGCTGAACACAGTTGAAATTGACTCTCCTCCCACCATCCACTTCATAACTTAAGATTCCTTTAAGTGATTCCATCTTCGGCCCTCGCTGCCTCAGAAACTGAAGTAGTGCAACCTGGATGTTATGCCACCATCTGCCACACAGTAGTCAAAGCTCCACCATTACCTGACCTATGTAGAGACCAGTGCTGCTAAATTAAGCAGTAACAATAAAGGCTCACGACACTTCTTATACATTAATCACAGACCATAGAGCTGATGGCTTCAAGCACAGCTAAAGGCCATTAACCTTAGCTGCTCATTAACACCCAGAGAAACTGCCCTGCGCCTCCATTATTAATGCCAGCACACACACCAAAGAAGTGAGGAAGAATATATTGTTGGTAGAATAAGACTCAGACACAATTAAGTTGCCTGAATTTTGCATCCACCATTCAACAAGACGTTTTTTTAATAATTAATTTTATTGTGATTACATCATATAAAACAACATTTCTCATTGTACATTTTACCGAACTATTACAGCTATCTTCCACTCCTCTCTGGATTTCAATACCATTATTTCATTGAAATATCAACATTGTGCATCGCATTACATTTGCTAACATACAAGATAGATCCTGCTCTTCGACCCTACTTTACATGCTCCATGATATTCCACTGATTTTTACTTCTAACTGCTCATGCTACCATGAATTAAGAATTGTTACCTGTCAACACCCAACCCATTTCCAGAACAATTTGCCATTCTCTGTTAATGTCATCATCTGATTTTCCTTTTAAACTCTGAGAGACTATATCTGCATTCCAATTTTCAATAAAAGTTGCCCACCATTGCTCTATTGTAGGTATCTGCTCAGTTTTCCATAGCCTTGCATATTCAATACGGGCTGTCGTAATCATGTACAGCATTATTCTCCAATATTTCTTTGCAACAGTTCCATCTAACATATGTGTCATATTTAATAAGTACAGTTCAGGTTTCTTATCAATTTGAACCCTCAATATTTTACATACCATATTATGTATATCATTCCAATATCTTTTAGCCTTAGTACATGACCACCACATATAAAATAATGTTCGAACATTCTCCTGACAATTCCAGCAATGACCTGTTCCCGTATTATATATCTTCTTTATTCAACAAGACATTTTAAAACACTTGAAAGAACAAAAAATATGCTGATGCATCAGTGATAAATGGTTTGTTTAAAAACATTTACTAATCAAGTGCTGAAAGGATCTATATATTGTCCAAGCAGGATGCTATCACTGAGAATTGTACCCTCATCTTGAATTTGCTCTCTGTAATATCTGAAAGCACTCATCTCATAATGTGGTGACAGTCAATTTCTCTGTCAAATAATGGTGAGCAATAGTGTTAAATGCTACCTATACAGAAGTTTGTATGTTGTCTTCTTGGAATATACAGAAATAGATTTAAGAGATGTTGATTTCCAAACTCTAGTCTAATCACCTTTTGTGATGGTGTATCCTAGATCATGTCCCCACTGAAGTTTTAAACCAAACAACTTAGAGTCACTACTGGGAAATAACAATGAATATATGATGGAGACAAAACCTCTGGATTAAGAATTGTACAGTTTAATTAGAGTCAAAGAGCATAAGAGGGGAACTAGCCTGTTTGATTACTTTTTTATTTCTTAAAAAATGTAGTATTTGATGAATTTGAAACTACAGCCCTATACAGATTGGACCCTTATCTAATATTTTTTGCCCAGTTAGGCATTATTTTGGGGAAAAGAAATCTAATAATATGTATAGCCTTGCTTCTTTCTCATCATCAAACTGAGCTTTTTGTCTTCATGATAAAATAAAGGATGTATGATGACAGGTATCAGAGGGAAATTTGTGGGAATAACTGTTTTATCAATTTCCTCCAACTAATCAAAGTAATCTTCAACAATGAATTATCAATTACAATCAAAGCAGTCTTCAAAAATGAATTATCAGTTATCTTTCTGTTAATATTTAGAAAGGCCAATTTGATATCTGGGTCTGACATCAGTTCTACTGAACCCATTGCTTTTCTTTATTGATTAGTGGGAGAAGTTGTTTCAATTGTGAGAAATAACACTTTTTGGATAGGTTAGGTATCTATAGTCCCCCATCCAAAGATCTTCTATATACTAAGGATTTGGTTGCTCTTGATTTTTGTCTCCTACAAATATAAAACTATTGAAAATTACTTGCCAGTTATTAAGGTAAGCATCTGTTAAAGTAACAGGAAGTACTTTAAATTAAAAAAAAATACTTTTGGTAATGCATTCATTTTGATTGCTTCAATTCAGTCCAATCAGGAAAGTTTGATCTTGGTCCATTTAAGAGTGTCTGCTTTAATTTGTTGCATGAGACTTCTGAAATTTAATTTTTTAATTTCTGAAACTCATCTGAGGATAAGGATTCCTAAATAGTTGACTGCTTGGAGATTAACTTTAAATCAATAACTGGTTGCAAAATCTTCCAATCTTGTGGGATGAGTCCTATGCTTAACGTCTCAGATTTATTACAATTAATTTTTAAGCCAGCCAATTTTGCATACAAGTTTGGTTCCTTTATTATAGCTGAGACTTTTGTCTATGGACTGGTCATGTGCAATGCTATGTCATCTGTGGACATACTAATAATATGGTGAGATCCATTGACTGAAACACCTTTTATTTGTGGGTTTGACTTGAATGTTTTGTGCTAATGGCAAAAAGAAGGGGAGATAAAGTTTCCCGAGAGAGGTCGAATTCTTTTGTTTCAAATGAATTTATATGGCGCCTTCCCTCTGACTTAAAGTTGTCTGATGACTCCCAAGAGTCACCCACACCCAATTTATCTAAGATGTTATGAAAAATTTTGTCCAAGTTTTCCAAATGCTTTATGTGCACTGTGTGACAAAATTGTAAATGGGTTTCTGCCTTTTTTTAACAAAGTGGATAATATTAAACATACACTTGAGTCTGAGATATGACTATGCAGAATAAAACCAGTTTGATCATTTTTTATATGTAGTGTGATAAATATATTGAGATGAATGGCAAAGATTGATGTCAGTACTTGAGTATCTTGATTAATTAAAGATAGTGGGCAACGAGATTCAAACGTTGAGCACTATTTCCCAGTTTTGTAATTCAAATTACTTTGGATGTGCCCCAAGAATTAGGTATTGGTCCTCTAGACAATATATTGTTACTGTAAAGTTTTAGAAGTTTGGGTTCTAAGATCTCTGCAAAGTTCTTATAGAATTTGCTTGCAAGTCTATCATTCCCTGGTGCTTTAGTTCTTTTTAAGTTTCTTTAACAGTAATCATTACTTTTGCAACTGTAATGGGTGAATTCAGAAAATTCTTGTGCTCTTCTGAAATTCTGGTAAGTCATATATTGTCTAAGTACTTCTTAATATGTTCTATTGGCATAGACTCTGCTTTATAAAATTTTTCACTATATTTTTAAAATTGTTCCCAATTTTGTTCGTTACCCATACTTGGACACCCTGTTCCATTATAATCATTGTAACTGTTCATTGCAACTTTTTTGTTTAAGTGCATGAGCTAGTAATTTAGATGATTTGTGCCTAAATTTATAATATGTTTGTTTTAAATACAGCAATTACGTGTTTGTTTTTTTTAATTTCTAACCATCTTCATTTCATCCTCTTGTGAATTAGGTCTTTATATATCTTTAAACTCCCTAACTTTTAATGTCTTTTTTGAAGACTCATTATTTCCTTTGATGATTTGTTCCTCTCTAAATTATGTATTTTTTTAAGAGCTGGGAGAAACACCACCAGCAACTGCCTTCATCGCATCCCACACATCTGCACTGGAGAAATAAGCTGTTTCATTAAGCTCAAAACACTGTATCACTTCTTTTTTAATTTTGTCTACACACTGTGCAGTCGTTGCCAAAGAAAAGGATCTAGTCACCAGTCATATGTACGGGAGCTATCCTGTATTGATGAAATTATCTTAGAAAAACAGTGCAATGGCAATTACTGGAACTTTCAACAATCACAATGTAGTAACATCAATATGTCTTTCTACATTCTGCCAGGTGTTGCTCAGGCAAAGCGAGAGACTTTCGCCATAAGGGCTGGGACAGTCGTTTAATGCAAGCCATCCATTCTGATTTCAAAGCCTCAAAGTGTTGTGGATAGCCAGCAAGGTACAGTGGTTTGAGAGCTGGACTACAACTCTTGGAGATCAGGGTCTGAATCACTGCTTGGCCATGGAAACTCACTGGGCGACCTTGGGCAAGTCATACTCTCTCATCCTCTAAGGAAGGCAAAGGCAAACCTCTTTTGAACAAGTCTTGCCAAGAAAACATGATAGGTTCATCTAACGGTCATGCAGATGACTTGAAAGCATACAACTTGACATTTTTTTCAGGAGATTTAACTGCTCTAGATTCCCACCTTTGTCATTTTGAGTCTGCCACCATTGTTAGCCTCTTCCTTCATCTGACAGATCAAGGTTAACTGGCCTACCTTTTGTTCCAAAATAGGTTGTTAAGTCTTAGTCTTTTGTTCCCCCTCTGTCGGGTTGCATAATGTGCCTTTACAGCTGTAGGTGTTAATTGCTTAGCTTTTCCGAGTGTAGCTTTTATGAATGAATTGCTTTCCTTCAGTCTTGGAGTTAAACTAGCCATTAACACCTCACACATATGCACACCAGCCTCACACTGTCAACCTTCACCAATATTCTGAACAGTTGGTACATAATGTCTGCATTTTCCGTAAAACGTTACTTTAAAAAATAAGAATGTGTTTTAATTATATTTGTCTCTGGGTTTCCTCTCTGAATCAATATGTACATTGCTTTTCTTCACTGATTTCAGCATAACATACCTAAGAAAACCAAAAACCTATTTAAAAAAGCAACATAGCTACTCCAATCTTCACTGTATGATCTACTGTTTGAAAAGCTACGTTTAAGAAGTACTGCATTAGTATTAACTTTAAGGGTAATAAGTTAATGACACATTATTTTTCAGGGGTTTTGTTTTTACAAAAAAAAACCTTTAAAAATAGAAAAGTAGCCAAAAACATCTTAGGAGAAACAAATAAACATTAACTATTACACTAAAAAAGAAACAAACCAATTACCTGATGTTACAAGTTTTTACATTACTTTATACAAACACTGTTATAACCTTGATACTCCAAAAAATAACACATTACAGGTAACATTATTGCTCCTTACATAGTAGTTTGGATTTTAAAAATGGTAGAAGCACAAATCTCTTTAAAGCAATACTGGACAAATTCCACAATAAACAAGGTTACAATGGTATGACGCAATTACTGGGGCACTTTACCAAAACACTTTTTTTTGCTGAAAAAAAGGACATCCATTAACGCAATCTAGAATATTTTAAAAATACTTTTGGAAATGTTACATTACTGCAAGTAGCATTAAAAAAAAGTCTGTAGATTTTATTAAATCTATACAAAAACAATGCTCATTATATGTCTTTTTGAAACTTAAGATTCAAGCAAATATTGCTGTTTTGTCAGAGGGCTCTTTTGTTCCTGCAACTAACCAGGATCCCTAAGTGAAATTATTCAGAACATCCTTTACACCAAAGGAAGGAACATCAACATGGACAATAAAAAAGAACACCACAACAATATATGGAATGAAATCCCCAACATCCCACCAGTCACTACCCATCTCAGCACCTTAATCACAACTCAATGGCTTAAGATGGTGAGTCAAAGAGGAGGGTCTTCAACCATTTACGAAAGCAGGCGAGATCCTCCTCCAGCCAGAGGTCCAAAGGAAGACCATTCCACAAATGAGGAACCAGATCTTGAAAGAGGTGCAACCTTGGCAGAGCTGTATGCATTGATGGAACAGACAACAGTCCTTTGCCTGTAGACCTCAAATTCCTGGATGGAACACACCACACAAGCCTAGCTGCAAGGTACGGAGGAAGCTTACAATGCAAAGCTTTAAATACCAGGACCAAATGTTTGAAACAGGCCCTGTCCCACACAGAAGATAAAAGAGGAAATATCTACCCCAATTTAGTCAGTTCTGGAATATTCCATTTATGATTTTGCATAGGCACAAGAAAGAAGACTACTGCTGCAATACATGGTAGTGGAAGGTAGCGATACCCAGATTTTGAAAAAGGCACTGCACTACGTATATGATTCCAAATGCTTGTGGAAAATTTAATATGTATATGTATGGGGGGTGCGTGTGTGTATTTAAATTAACCAAATTATTACAGGAAGCCCTCGGTATCCAGGATCCCCATGGATACCAAACATTTGTGGATGTTCAAGTCGGATAATACACTATCATGTAGTAAAATGGCCTCCCTTAAAATGGCAAAATCAAAGTTTGCCAAAAAGCAAGTAGTACAACCAACCACAAGTAGTACAACCAACCAGCCATATCCCTGGATTCTGTATCTATGGGTTCAACCAACCATAGCTCAAAAATAGATAAATAATCCAAAAAGATTATTTATCTATTTTTGAGCTATGGTTGGTTGAACCCATAGATACAGAATCCAGGGATATGGCTGGTTGGTTGTACTACTTGTGGGGCAGGGCAAGCAAGCCTATCCCACTGCTAGGTAGGTGATGTATTGGATAAAAATCCTCCCATTTCTACCTCCATGTCTAGCTGAATCATGATGGGATTGGAGTTGTCATATAAGCTCAGTTGCTGTGAACAGAAGAAGCGCCTTCTTTTAAGTAACACTTAGAATTTGCAATGCCTTGCCCCGGGAGATCCAATGGGGGTCTTCCACAACTGCATTCTGAACTATTCTGTTTCCTTGAGCCTACAGGCTTAGTGGGACCAAATCACCTTTTTTCCACTTCTATCATCACCACCGTTGGAGGAAGAGAAGCAGGCACAGCTCCATTATACCTCAGCCCAGAAGCAGTTGAAAGACCCCGCCCCCTTCCACCCCAACTGCCACTGTCCTAGCGTTGGAGAGAGAGAAGAAGCTAGAACAGTTTCATCATGCTTACGTCTAGAAGAAGATGAAAGGCCCTCCATCTCAACTGCCACGGCTATGGTATTGGAGAGAGAAAAAGAGGCAATATCTGCTGGACTTAATATCCTCCCGTATTCCCATTCCCCTTTTTCTTTTGTATCACATCTTAATTAGATTGTAGGCTTGAGGGCAAGGAACATTTGGGAGAAAGACAGGATATAACAGTAATACATAAATAGATAAATCGACAATCCGTTTTGTTCTTTTATTTGTAAAGCATCATGTACAGTGATGGTGCTATATATAAATAGATGATGTTGATGATGATCTTCCTTGTTTTTTGTGTAAACCACTCACACGCCATCAATGAAACTGCTGCAGATTTCAGTAGGTGTTTCAAGTTGTAAAAACTTTTAGCTAACCTTCATACTCTATGTATTCATTAGACCACGGTGATGAATTTGTAGAAGAGCCAACAACTTCATATAAATATTACATATAGGATATATACCTTTTTCTTGTTTAGTCTGATGAAGTATTGCTATTTTTAACACTGATGGATTATATCAATCTTATTAAAAATTATTTTAAAAGCTCCAATTATGCAATGTTTCATCCCCCACCTCCACTCCAAGAAAAACTCGATATTTAACTTACTAAGTTATGAGAAATTCAATCTACTCCAAATGAAATGAATGGCAAAGTCAAACAAACAAACAAACAAAGAGGCCAATTAAAACAGTTAAGTGGGCCAAGACAGCATCCCTTCTGCCATTCCTCCTGCACTCCAAATGTACCAAGAAGGTACAAGAGCAGTGAACCTAGACATGACTGCATGCCTTGGGACCCCATCAAATTGATGGCAGCGCTCCACTCAAGTACTGGCAGCTATCAATAATCATCTGGTTTCTGAAGCCAGAGGCAGGAAACAAGAGCGGATAGGCTTATCAAGCCCTTGGCAGACATTGTGTGTGCTTAATGTGTTGGAGATGTAGTGTTCTTGAAATGGCACTGGAGCCGAGGCAGCATGTCATAAATTCTCCAGGACTTTTCCAGGCCAATTTTCCTGGCAGTGCTGCAGGAATAGATCTACTCTGTATCCCTGCTTCTCACCCCAAGAGATATCTCCCCCCTCAAAAAAAGATCAATGTACAGCCAAGTGATGGAATGGATAAACTCGAGCTTTTCTCCCTTTTATTAAAGCCCAGTGTACTAGAAAGGTGGCAACCAAGCTGAGTTGCAGCAAGCTAATTTATTTTCCCATTGATTCAGAACATGTTGTGTGAATCATTAGGGACTTTCTTAATGTCTGAATCTCATATGAAGTAATTCTCTGACAATAACATCTACGAACCTATCTTGCTCCTTTTTTCTCCTGTTTCTACTTATATATATACCTACTATGACCATCCTTATATTCCACTCCAGAAAGAAATTAAAATGAAAAGCACATTATAATCAAGAGATAATTACAGCTCCCTAGTTCTCTGGATCTTGATATTGGAGTTTTCAGTTTTCAGGGATAAATGTACATACTATTGTGTCCAAGCAATCTTGTACATATATTACTCAGTTCTGTGAAACTTCTTCATCCCATTATTTACCACCAACACAGACAGGAATTATATCTGCATGTTTGTCACTCATTTAGCTCCTCCTCACCCCTACAATGCAATTCCTTAGGCAGAACTTTGTTACTGAACATTATTCAGGCTCATGCCCAATATATATATTGAAGTGACACTACATTAAAAATTCAATTTGGCAAGGAAAAATCATTATTCCACTGAAAGCTTTAAAAAACATTTCTGATTCTATTTTCATACAGTTTTTATACAAACCTACCTGATTATCATATTTCAGAGACTGCGTTCCAACCAGAAAACGTATTGCATCTGTTTCTGCGGTCTGAGGTGTTAAAGCTCGTGCCTTCATGGAGAGAGGAAGGAGGAAGATAAAAATACAACCGTATCCAACAAATTTTAGCATTTTGAATTGTGCAGGACATCAATTACCAAGTTCAGCGTTCTTGATATTTAATCCATCCATTTATCCAGTGACATCTCTACTTTTTTCCTACTTTTCAATAACATGTTAGGTGAAGAGGTATGATTGGCTCACAACCAAAAGTGTGGTACTCCAGATGTAAAAGACCTGCCCAAAATGAATAGTTCCGACATTTCAACAGTGGGAAGTATGCATTGAACATAACAGCAGCTGCACAAATTTGCAAGGCAGGCCATATGAAAAAGGACCAAATCAGCCTGCATTTCTGATCAGGTTAGTGAATGTGTGCATTTTATATTTTAATCATAGCTGTTCCACAGACAAGCCATCCTGTACAGCATGGTGTTTTACATCTGGTTAAATATTTTTTGCATTTCAACAAACTAGATAAGGTCCAAACAAAATTAGTCACATTAAAGACCCACTGAAATCAATGTTAAAAAGTTGGTGACAACTGACATAGGAATATGGGATAATGTTGTTGTTGTGTATCTTCAAGTTGTTTCTGACTTATGGCAACCCTAAAGCAAAGTTATCATGGGGTTTTCTTGGCAAGATTTGTTTAGCAAGGGTTTGCATTTACCTTCCTCTGAGATTAAGAGAGTGACTTGTCCAAGTCACCCAGTGAGTTTCCATGGCTGAGCAGGGATTCGAACCCTGGTTTCCAGAGGCACAGTCCAACCTATAAATCACTACACCACACTCACTCTCCATAGGATGCTGCCTTAAACCAAAGTCAGACCACTGGTCCATGTCACTGATTACTCAACTACATTCACTGGGAGCTATTCTCCAGAATTTCAGACAGGAGCTTTTCTAACTTTAGCTCTGGAAAAGTGAGGTTCCAGGGACTGAATCTGACTGTAAGGCATTTCTTCAACCACTAAGCTATCCACCATTCTCCCCTTCTTTAAGTGGAAGGAGAAAGAAAGAAATCCCAGCTACCCCAGCTAACCGAGGCATAGCTGTGTATGGATATGTATGCATGAATCCAAGAAACTGTAGTTTTATAAGACTGTGAAGATCTTATGCAGTCATCCCTCCACATTTGCTGGAGTTAGGGGCACAGGACCCCTGTGAAAGTGGAAAAACTGTGAATAACTCTAGGCCCTCCCAAACCACATTTAACACACAAAAAAGTATGATCACCATATTCAACCCACTATGAATTCCTTTGAGGCCTCAGGGTTCCTTCACAAGGCAGAACTGGATGGCTGGTGGGACTTAAACTGCCACCTCCACTGCTGCCCCACACCATTTTTAATAGGGACTTACAAGCCTCATTCACAGTATCTCAGCCTCACGAGGTTTGCAGTCCCTATTAAAAATGGCACAGGGAGGTAGCATTGCTGACAGCAAATAATCTGTGAATGATCAAATCCACAAAAGTGAAATCCGCAAATGTGGAGGACTGAGTGTATACAGGAAACAATTATTAATGGACATGAAAATAAAACTATCCAACATTTCCAAGATAGTGCAGCTGCTTTGTTTGGATTAGTTATGAAACATTAACTATGAAGTGGATACACACTATGCATCACTGGCATATTCCTGAAGATAAGAAAGATCTTATTAAAATATTTGTTTAAAACTGACTCTTGCATAACTCATTACTCTTTTTATCAGAAGATAAATTTAAGGGGTGAGAAACTCTGGAAGGTCTACGGCAGGGCTTTCCAAACGATGTGTCACAACATGGCTGAAAAAGACCCCCACCCACCAAGCCTCTCCCACTGCTGCCACCTCACCGGGTTCTTCCCTCAGTGAGGACAACAGAAGCAAGCCACGATTAGGTGGGAAGACTGCTTTTCCTGCTGCCGCCGCCCTCACTGGAGTCTTTCCTTGGCAAGAGCAATGGCAATGAACAAGGATCAGGAAAGGAAGTTGCCTTTCCCGCTCTTGCTGCCCTCACTGGGGTATTTCCTAAGTGAGAGCAACAGCAGCAAGCCAGGATTAGGTAAGGGGGCTGCCTTTCCTCCTGCTGCCATCTTCGCCGGTGTCTTTCCTTGGCAAGGGCAACGGCAGCAAACCAGGATCGTCTGGGGGGGGCTGCCTTTCCCACTGTTTAACCTCTGGTATGCTAGAAAAACTAAATTACTGTGTCGTGAAATGATACATGTCCAAAAAATGTGTCACCAACATGAAAAGTTTTGAAAGCTCTGGTCTAGGAGCTAAATATAGGCATCATGGAGTCCTTCAAGGACTGCATAGACTGACGCATAAAAGAGGTAGTAATCAGAAGTCCAGGTCTGGTTTTGAAAAACTTCATTATATGCTGAATAGTGCAGGGGACATGCAACTTATTTAAAATGGGAGTTCCACTCCCGGGGAATTCCAGTAGAGGTATTTCATTCTTTTTTGGCCAGAAAATGAACAGTAACCTGGAAATCTGCTGAGATACTTTGGTCACTTCTCCTTTAAGAAACCTAAGTTGAATACATAACATTGAGACTTGTGAATAGTTTTAGTCACCAGTTTAGATATTAAGAACAGTTTCAGTTCAGAGCACAATGATTTACACTTCTTCAGCATTATATGACTGCATAATGATTTCTGGATGGCTCCTTCAGCTTTCTTATTATTCATTAAATCAGTGTACTTCTTCACACCAAAGACACTGACATGAAGACAATCTTGTCATCTAGATAAACAGCCCAAATCTAATTTCTTTTATTCAACAGCCATTCATTTATTTTGGTAGGGCTTCAGTTTGAAGAAGGCTGCTAAGGATTACATGCAAAGCCACTGAAGCACACAACTCTTGAGTTCTGCTCAATAGTTCACATAGCACAGACTTTTATTTATATACTGCCCTTTAACAACATTATCAGGGCATTTTACAGTAAAATTCAGTAACAAAAAATAGAATTTATATAAAATAATTGCAAAATAACAGCTTAATAAGATAGTAACACTGAAGCAAGAATAAGTGCGGTGTAGTGGTTTGAGCACGGGACAATGACCCTGGAGACCAGGATTCAAATCCTGGTTTGACCACGGAAACCCACTGGACCTTAGGCAGGTCACATTCTCTTAGCCTCAGAGAGAGGCAAGGCAAACCCCACTAAACGAAATCTTGCCAAGACAACCTCATGACACTTTAGGGTTGCCTTAAGTTAGAAACGTCTTGAAGGCATACAATACAACAAGAACTGAAGTAGCATCAGAAAATAATCATGGAAGACTAAAATGTTTGAGAGGAAAAAGAACTCTGCCTTGTGTTCGAATGATACCAAAGTGACCACCAGAAGAGCCACTCTGGAGAAAGACTTCCATAACTGGAGCACCTCAAGTAAGATGGCGCATTCCAGGTAGTCACTTCCATTGACTCAGATGGCAGAGATACTCACAGAAGGTTTTATGTCACAGAAGGAGAGTCAGAGAGCTAGAGAGATGGAGAAGAGGCCAGAAAAACAAATGTATCTCAAATATACTGGTCCTAAGCTATGAAAGTCGAATTCCACACTTCAAACTAGTCCAGGAAATAGACCAGGATCCAATGTAGTTGATGTAGCAAAGGCAGGATGAAACAACCTCCAGTTCCACTGATCCTATTTGCACCTGAACTGACATTTCAAAGATGAAATTGTGAGACCTAGGACCCAAGCAGCATTCCAGAAGCTTCAGTTTCTGTTCTTGACCAATTAGCATAACATCAGAACCCATGAAAAAATGTGTGTACAGTTTGCTAAAATAATCACCATCACTACACACAAAAATCTAATTTCCCAACTGCTTTAGGATGAAAATATAAGAAAACACATCACATGCAATTAAAAGTCAAGCAAGCAAACCACAACTGCACTGCTTCCAAATGCTATCAAGGAGAGAAACCCACTGATTTAACATTAGTTGCGTTATGACCCCATCCCTCCAGAAAATTTGTTAATAGCCTACAGTGGAAAGGTATAGCACAGAGTAAAATCCAGCTAATCACCAATCAGTCTGTAGAAATTATTGTTAACAACACCTTATCTATTATATTCAGCATATATTCATATGCTTTGCCCACTACAAAGTTTTTAACTGTCAGAGGTAGGTGCATAACAAACAGGAAAAGAAGTAAGGAGCTGAAAAAGAAAGAATTGAAGCATATATGGAGTATGTTGTTTTCTAAATACTGTCATCTTTCAGAAAACTCAACTGTAACAGTTTTCAAAGAAGTAGCCATTTTAGCATCTTGCAGCATAAAAAGGAGTAAGGGAGGGGGAGAAAAAAAAGGAAATGTGGCAGCACCCTTAAGAATAACTGGTTTTTATTTTAGCATGAGCTTTCATGGCTATAAATCCACTTCTTCAGAAGCAATATTTTGCAGTATTAAGGCCTCAGGTATAAAGCATATTTATATAGTCGTGTGAATGGAATAGAATATAATAAAATTAGAAAGATCCAAATCATGTCCATTTCCCTAAAATGTCGGAGGGGTGGGTGAGGTGATAAAAGTCTTTCAGATCTTTACGGTGATCAGTTAGTGTTGATGTGTGAAAGCAATAATGCTGCCTACCATAAGTTCAGACTATAGTGAGTCAGTTTCCCTGGCTTCAAAACTTTCTCTGAGAACATTCCTTTTGTTGTACGTGCAGTAGCAACGATTCTTATATTAACGTATGTAGACCTTGCTACTGGACGTAAAACACAAGTAATCTTCTCAGAGAGTTTTGAACCCAGGGAAACTGACTCTCTACAATCCTGATGCTGAATTCAAAGGCAATTTTTCCAGTTTGGTCCATTTTTGACTAAGTTATCCAATCAAGTTCCCACTTGAGCTCATGACAGCCATGGATGTCTTAGAAGTATAAAATAAGAATAGACGGCCTGTCACTGTTGCTCTTTAACATTAGTAAATAATAAGGACAATCATAATCAATCAATTAGAACAGATATGGGACTCACATAGTGCTGTGGATGCTGTTAGACTACATGTCTCAGCAGCCATAACCAGCACAGCCAATAATGAGGAATGCTGGGAGTTGTGATGGAAGCACTTGCAGTAGTAGAAGGTATTTTAAATTAGCTAAGCCACATAAATGTCCTAAAGGCACCATATCCCATCTCATCTCAGAAGCAAAGCAGGATCTGGCCTGATTAGTATTTGGCCATGGGACTGCCAGGGAACACCAGGTGCCATGGGATATATATCAGAGGAAGGCAATGGCATAACTCTGAGTATTTTTTGCCTGGGAAAATCCTATGAAATGTATGGGGTTGACAGGTGACTTGAAGGCACATATAATACACTAGTATGTGATATGAAGGGTATAAACACATTTTCCTTTCTGGTATCAGAAGGAGAGTTCCAAAAAAGTCCCCAGACTTCCGAACTTTGGAATTGAGAATTATTTTCAATGGACTGTTTATATGTCCTTGTTAATTAAAAAACAAAGTATTTTATATGTATATGACTTATCCTGCTTAACATAATGCCTCTTAACTGATGCATTTTATCAACAATATGATATCAGGCATATATGCATATACTGTATATGATTCCATAATTTTTCAGACTATGCTTTGCCTGTAATCACTATTACAGATGCATGGTTCCCTTCTTTTAAGAGACCTTGAAGAAGGCCCTATATTTCCAGGCCAAAAAAGCATTGGGCTTAACTGAGAAACAAAATCTTTTTATATACCCTGAGACTTCGTCTCTCTTTCACATTGGCATTAATAAAACAGCCCAGACTTTGCTCACAATTTGCAAGACACAAATAATGCAAATATGTAACAAAAGCCATTTTATTGAACTATATTTTATCAGCTGATTGATGTAAACATAGGTAATTTAATAAGCCTCCCCAAGGCTTCGTGTATAGGTATGTAACTGCATATTTTCCTGCAATTACAGGTTGATGTACTATTTTGTGTGAGCTGCTTTGAGCATGATTATGGGGAAATCGCACATAAACACGCCTGTTGTTGCTGTTAGCAGGATTCTCCTCCTCTTGTCATCGTCCCCATCATCCACACCCCGCAAAACTCCTTCTTCCCCATTACCTGGAACTCTAGCCCATAAATCACGGGGGCGTCATCCTCCATGGCTGCAAAAGCTAGCAATCCTTCGGACTACTTGCCGGCTACACACTCGCCCGTGCGAGGACCGTCGCCGTATCAACAGCTGCCGGGGTCCTTACTCTTCCCTTTTCCATTCATACACACATAGAAAAAAAGCGAAGCCCACAACAAGTGTCCCACTTCGGCTTCCGTCTTTTTGCCACTTCCGGAACAGAATGAGACGCTCTCTCTACGCAGAGAACAGAGGAGGAGGAGGAGGAGACGACGATGCTGGGGCAACGGGAACGTGAACCTGGGCGCGCAGGCGCACTGAGTGGGGTGGCTTTCCTCCGCTTCCCGTTTTCCCTGCATCGTCTCGGAGGGCTTGCCGGTGCCGCTGTCAGTCGGAGTAGGTGAGGCGCGCAGGAGAGGTGAGGGTGGGGGGAAAGAGCACGTCCTTCCATTGCTGGCTCTCCTCTTTCCCCTCGGAGGCCCGGAGCCCGAGAGTGAGTAGCTCCCATTTTGTGGCCACCTGCGAAGGCAAACTGCCCACCGCCTTGGTTAATCCGGCAAGATCCTGCCCAGCCCCTTAGTAGCAAATAAGATGCTGCTGTACCACTTCGGTTTGCTATTGATGGGCTTGCAGTCCTGAGTGCATTATTATCCTTTGTATATTTTTTAATATATTTTAATATATTAATTTTAATATATTAACATTAATATATTAATATATTAATATTATAATTAATATATAATAATTGTAATAATAATTGTAATAATAATAATAATATATTAATATTAATATATTAATTTTAATATATTAAAAATATATTTTTTAAAAAAGCAACTCCCTGCAGCTAGAAAACAAGCGTGTAAGGCAGAAGAGGTGGGCTAGAATCTTCCTTCTTGCTGTTCACTTCTCTTTTTGCGGATAATATGCCTTTTTTTTTTCCTGGTTGTTTGTGAAGCAGCATTTGTTACGGGTGTGTCTATGTTGCTCTTTTAGTAAAAGCGGGGCAAAAGACCAGATGTAATTTGTATAATTTATTCTCCTTGTTTGGTTTGCGCTATTCAAGATGAAGAGCAAAAAGACAAGGAGGATAAACAGTGAGGTGGATTCCAAACTGGAATTAGTCTTGGAGTTATACTCTGCTTCTCGGTTTCTTAATATTAAAGGTATTACGAAACATATCTGAGCAAATAATTTGTACCATCTTTTGTCCACTTTGAGTTTTAGGAAAGGCGAAACTGCTTCCTCTTCCAAAAAGGAAGAAGCTGGAAATACTGAATCTAGACCTAGGCCATTTCCGCACCAGCCTGTTCTAGCGCGACGATTCCACTTTCAACCTCCTCTGGAATCCTGGGGTTTGCAGTTTCGGGAGGGGCCGTCCGGGAAAACGGGAAACTGCAAACCCCAGGATTCCAGAGGAGGTTGAAAGTGGAATCATCGCGCTAAAACAGGCTGGTGCGGAAATGGCCCTAAAAAATACTGGCACCGAATTTGAAAAACTGTTCTTCAGTCCCTGAAACTGCATAGTTGTGATCCTCAGTAAAAGTTGCTTTCAACTGAAAGTTTACAGAACAGCTGAAAGTTTCTAGAACACTCACTATTCCCTATCCATGAATTCAACCAACCACAGCTTGATTTCTTTAAAATTCCATATAGCAAATTTTGATTTTTCTATTTACTAAATGAACTACTGTGTGTAATAGGACTTGAGCATCCATGAATTTTGGTATCCATGGAGGGTCCTGGTATCCATGGTGTCCGTTGGAGGATCCTGGAACCAACCCTCAGCAGATACCAAGGGCCCATTTTACTCTCCAAGACAATACTCAGTTTGAAATGGAATCCCTTTCATTGTGTATACTTTCTACACCTCCATTTGCTTTTCCCTATAGTTTCCTGTGCCGTTTTCATTTTGGCATGCTGGGCCCCCCCTCTCCTCAATCAAGAAACTTTCTGCATAGAAAAACAAATTCTTGGCTATTTCTGCAGCTCAGCATTAAGGCATTTCCTTGCCTTGTAGTAACTAATTGCAAAGACCGAAAGACATGTCTCATAAAAAATCTATGAATCTTACTGCAACATATTGGCCTTGTAATGTTGCTGTCTCCATTTTGAAGTCTACTGGCACCACTGTTTGCCATGATGCTTTGCCAGATAGTTTAGAGCATCCATTATCTCATCAACGCTCAAACGGGTAGCAGTGCAGTAACTAAATCCAAAAGACGTTTCAGGCAGTCACCTGAATACATTTAGTTAGCAGGATGTGTTCTGATAAAACATTACAAATGATTGCAAACTGCAGAGTAGTCTCCAGCCAGACTTACCTTGGACAACCAATCACAAGATGAGACTGCGGTGATTTAAGGCAGTGAATAAAGAGTGCAGATGGAAAACCTCTTGTCAACTGGATAAATCTACCCCATAGAGTTTCTCTCCCAGGCTGCATCTTCTTCACGTAACCAGGAATTTCCAGGACTAGAAAAAGGCAGACTTTTTCTGTTTCTGGGAGAGAAATCCCATCCCTTGTTGCCTCTGAGCAATGATTGAATGTAATGGGATTTTCAAATATGGGATCTGGCCAGTACTTGGAGGTCTTTTAAGCACTGGCTGAGTCCTATCATGTGTCTTTCCGGTGAGATGAGTGGCGTACAAACAAATGGGCAGTTCAGTGCTGCTCAGAGGAGCCACTCTTCCAAAGCTGGGTAGGTCTCTTTGCGCAGCGTATAACATTCCACTGCATGCTGTATGAAGGCTAAACTGCCTTTCTTCCTAATGTGGCTGAGTCCCTTTCTTCTTGGGGAAAGATAAAATGTGTGTTGACCATGAACTCTGCCTGCTGAAATCATCCAGTCCTCCCTGTTGATCTCTGGGGCCTATCTGATATTTGGAACAAATCAAGTTCCCCACTACTGATATATAGGGAATACTTTCCCTTATTTTTTCTTGCATGAGCCTATAGCCAACCAGGTTTTCCTGTCAGCACGTTAACATTATCATAGGACAGCACAGCTCAATACTAAACCTGCAGCCACAGAAGTTGTCACTTATGTCCTGAGTCAGTTGTAAGACTGCTCAGCTGAGACCAGACAGATTTGCCCTCCCTGAAGTGCTTGGATACAACTGGTAGGTGTTCTGTGCCAGCAGAATCAAGCATTTATCTTCCTTCAAGCACTAGAACTCACTGTCTCTGTGCATAGTCAGATGCAGTTACCATGCATCTTACCTTTGATATTACTCCATATTTTACAGTTAGAGAAAAACACATGCATTAGCACAGGTGTAGGCAAAGTGTTGCTGGACTGCAAGTCCTAGTGTCTCTCAACATTAGCGATGCTAGGTAGAGCTGCTGGGACTTGCAGTCTGACAACATCTGGAGAACCACACTTTGCTTACCAGTGCTTTAGCAGGAATAACTTCAACTACAGGTTTCCATTTTAGATGTTGCTTTAATATACAAAGAACAAGAGGAATGGGCATTCATTCACCAGCACCATCAACTTCTTGAACATGAGTTAAGGAGCCCAGAATAGCTACAAAACAACATTGTATATTGCTAGGAACTTGGTGTATTCTGTTATTTAGTTGAGACAATGCCTTTATATCTGATCTCCTTAGTAATGAATATGAGTCTCTTTCCCTGTTCTTGACCTTGGCTACTGTTCTTTCCATCCACATGTGGCACTGTAGAGATTTGGATACGTAATGTATGGAAAATTCTTCTTTGTTCTTTAGAGGAGTTTTTCCATTATTAAAACAACCAAGAGCAAAGAAGTGCCTGTTCTTTCCCCCCCCCCATATATTTTGCAAAGATTCTGAGAGAAAACTTTGCCAATGGAATTCAAGTGTTATAGCTAGCAATGCCCATTGTACTGATTACTAATAAAGCATTGTTCCTTATTTCTCGTATGGAGTGAAGGTAGCCAGGGAGATGTGGTTGTATAGGCTGTGAGCCATTTACGTGCTTAGGGTACTTGATTTCTGCCAGCATAGTTTGTCAAATGGCCAACTCCCACCCCAGCCCCAACCTTGGACTGTGCAGCAGAACAGGGAGGTCCGTTTTGAAAACCAGCCTCTGCTAAAACCTCTCCCTGATAGAATCATAGAGTTGGAAGAGACCCCAGGGACTGTCGAGTCCAACCCCCTGCTATGCAGGAACACCCATCAAAGCATTCCCAACAGATGGCCATCCAGCCTCTGCTTAAAAACCTCCTAAGAAGGAGACTCTACCACACTCCGAGGCAGCATATTCCACTGCCGAACAGCTCTGACTGTCAGGAAGTTCTTCCTGAGGTTCAAGTGGAATCTCCTTTCCTGCAGCTTGCATCCATTGCTCCTTGTCCTAGTCTCTAGAGCAGCAGAGAACAAGCCCGCTCCCTCCTCAACATGACATCCCTTCAAATGTTTAAACATGGCTATCATGTCCCCTCTTAACCTTCTCTTCTGCAGACTAAACATACTCAGCTCCCTAAGCCGTTCTTCATAGGGCATGACTTCCAGGCCCTTCACAATTTTGGTCACCCTCCTCTGAACACATTCCATAGGTCATGCAGCATTCTATTAAGAGAAAACAGCTTGCATAATGGTGTGAAAATTTCTTGGGAATTTTGAAGCTGTGAAAGATAACCAGTTTTCCTACATTTCCAAGTTTTTCAGGAAAGAAACAGATATTTTCTGAACAATTAAAAAAATACACTAGAAGTACCTCTTACAAACGGAAAGTCTCGTTTTTGCATCATGCATAACTTGATTTGGCATAAACTTAATGCATCTGATATATTAAATATATACTTTATTTAGAAAAATTAGAAATTGAATTTACTACTTTAAATTTTATTTATTTTTTGTTACAAATGGAACTACAAGCTCCTCAACTGTAAGAAACGCCTGAATTATAAGGAACATCTTTGATTTTGCCAGTTGGTGAGGAGCTGTCAAAACAGCCCACTGAAAAACAGACAAAAATCTCAACTTTAGTAGAACAAAGAAAATTATTTTGTCTCCTCCTGCAGTCCCAAGCAGACATTAAACACCCAGTTCCCATAATAATGTACTAAGAAAATGAAACCAAGACCAGGAATTGCAAGGCTTTGAGATAACTGTACATAATCTTACATAAAAATCTACCTGCTGCATAATTTTATAAATAATGTTGAATAGGAATAAATATAGGAACGTCTTGGCCCATATCTTGTTAATGGCTTATGTTCGTGCAAGTGTGACTTATACACGCATAAACCCCTTTTTGGGCAGAGCACAGAGTGCTATCCTCTTGCCCTTGTGCTTCATCAAAAATCTTCCCAGGGCCCAGCAGTTGTCAAGCAGGCAGGAGAGATGATTCAGACCATGAAGGTACATCTGCATTGTGCTCCATCTGAGATCACACCTTCATTTCTTTCCCCTGATGAGCTGACACCCAGCTGCATGTCTGTAGTCTGAATTTCCCTTCTCCACCAATAAGCGACAGCAGCAAGTGCTTCTCTTGTGGTTCATACTTGCCAGGTGGTGGGAAGATTTACAACTGCACATATGGGGCTGTACACACCTGTGGGATCTCAGCCCCTGTCTTAAATATTTTCTTCATCATTCTAAATAAATATATTCCATTATCAAGGGCGGAAAAGGCTTCAGAAAAAGCAAGGAGTTTTTTTCCATTATTTTCCCCCAGGTTTTCATGTCCCTTAAGCTTAGTACCCAAGTACCCAAGAACTATATGAGTGTGCACAAAACAAGAAAAACAAACTATATCCAGCTTATAGAGCTAATTGAGGAAACTCCTAAAGAAAAATAAATCTTTTTCAAATAGATGGATAATGGCTTTACTGCTGTATGCAAGCTCTTGCCACTAATCTCCTTCCTGTTTTGGCTATCCTGATATACATGTATTTTACAGACAATTATAATCTACTGTCTGGTGCTTGCTCTCTGGATGTTGAGAGCAACAGGTCTGGACTTTTAATAAAACTTCCCCATCCACTATCTCGAGGAGGCAGAAGTCAGTTTTGTCACACTGACTGAAACTGAGAAATAACAGGCTCAGCCAGCCAGCATTTACTTATTCTAGCTGTTCAATATATTTTCCCTCCTCTTCCACCACATTTTTTATGTTCTGGTTTTTCTGGGTGTTCTTTCTCATTACCTCCTCCTGCTCTCCTCCTCCTCATGGAATCATAGAGCTGGAAGAAACCACAAGGGCCATCAAGTCCAACCTCCTTCCATGCCACCCCCCTGCTTACCATCTTTCCCCCTTACCTCCATTCCTCCTCCTCCATAGTTTGTTCTCTCTGCACAGCCAACTTTTGCCAAAGCTCTGCCCCTGTCTTGCTCACAGAAACATGAGGGCCAGTCCTATTGGGTTCTAAACCAGGGTTAGCATTGGCTGCAGTTGGCAGAAGGTCTGGTCAATCCTGATACTGTGTAATTGGAGACCATTGTACCAGGTCATTTCTAATGCCACTGTGAGTGAGCAAGCCAGAAGGAGCAGAGCTTGCTGCACTAGCCGGGGATGACGTGCTTGGCCTCAGAACTTTTCTGAGGAATAGGCAAATTAGCGTCTCATGCAGCCTTGCTTAACTGTTTCATCTTGTAGGAACAGGAACCCTTGAAATTATTTTCAGATCTCAGGGACCACCTGTGTAAAAATTATTACATATACAGCTCCAAAAAATTGGGGGTTTTTTTCAGTCACAAGTTTTCATATGATCCCTAGTGACCACTTGTGGAACCATAGGGTACGAGTTCATCCTGGCTGAGAACCCTAGTCTAACATATAAGCAGACTCTGTTTGGTCCCTATACAGCTGT